>CAUYPK010024891.1:0-51525 GCA_963574355.1 Loris lydekkerianus
TGCGTCTGTCTTCTTCAGAGAAGTTTCTCTTCAAGTCCCTTGCCCAGCCTGCGATGGGATCACTTGTTCTTTTCTTGCTTATACGTTTGAGTTCTCTGTGGATTCTGGTTATTAAACCTTTGTCAGAGACATAACCTGCAAATATCTTCTTCCATTCTGAGGGCTATTTGCTTGTTTTACTTACTGTGTTCTTGGCTGTGCAGAAGCTTTTCAGTTTGATCAGGTCCCAGTAGTGTATTTTTGAAGCTGCTTCAATTGCTTAAAATACTTGCCCAGATTGATTTCTTCAAGGGTTTTTCCTGCACTCTCTATATCTCTATCTGTATATACCTAGAAGACCAAAAATCTCATCGTAACAAAGATATTTGTACCAGAATCTTTATTGCAGCCCAATTTATAATTGCTAAGTCATGGAAAAAGCCCAGTTCCCATCAATCCACGAATGGATTAATAAATTGTGGTGTATATACATCATAGAATATTATACAGCCTTAGAGAAAGATGGAGACTTTACCTCTTTCATGTTTACATGGATGGAGTTGGAACATATTCTTCTTGGTAAAGTATCTCAAGAATGGAAGAAAAAGTATTCAATGTAACTCAGCCATACTATGAAACTTATTTATGGCTTTCACATGAAAGCTATAACCGAGTTATAACTGAAGAATAAAAGGAAGAAGGAGAGGGATTGGAGAGAGGGGGAAGGATGGGCGGAGGGAGTGTGATTGGTGGGATTACACCTGTGGTGCATTTTACAAGGGTACATGTGAAACTTAGTAAATGTAGAATATAAATGTCTTAATACAATAACTAAGAAAATGCCAGGAAGGCTATGTTAACCAGTGTGATGAAAATGTGTCAAACGGTCTATAAAACCAGTATATGGTGCCCCATGATCGCATTAATGGACACAGCTATGATTTAATAATAAAAAAAAACAAAAAACTACTAGATGTAAACATAGGGGAAAATCCCATGTGTTGATTTGCACAATGATTTTTTTCAGATATAAACTCAAAAGCACAGGCAATAAAAGCACAAATAAACAAATGGAATGGCATCAAATTAAATTCCTGCACAGCAAAAGCATATCAAAACAAAACAAAACAAAACAAAACAAAACACAATAGACAGTGAGGAGATAACCTACAGAATGAGGGAAAATATTTGCATACCATAAAACTGAGGGTTGCTAATGTTTCTCCTAGTTTAACTCAAGTAAATGAAAACAACTATCCTCAATCATATAATATGCTAAAGCCAAATAAAGCCATGCTGGCTCCTATGTAAGCCATAGCAGGGCTCATATATCTGATGGGTTAATATATCCAAAATACAAAAGAATTCAAACAACTCAATAGCAACAAACAAATTATTCAATTTAAAATGGGAAAAGGAACTAAGTAGACATTTATCCAAAGAATACACACAAATAACCAGCAGATATGTAAAAATACTCAATCATCATCAGGTAAATTCAAACCCAAATCACCACAAACTATCACCACACATTTATTAGAATTGCTGTTATCAAAAAGACAAAAGATACTGTGTTGATGAGGTTATAGAGAAAAAAGAACTCTTGTATACTGTTAGTGGGAATGTCAGTTGTTGCAGTCATTATGAAAAACAGTATGGAGGTTCCTCAAAATATTAGAAACAGAACTACTATGTGATTTGGCAATCTCACTACTGGGAAGATAGCCAAAGGAAATGACATTAGTATGTTGATGAGATATCTGTATTTCCATGTTCATTACATTATTCACAATAACCAAGATATGAAATCAACTTAAAGTTTCCCTTTGTGGCTAAATGCATAAAGAACATGTGATATATATGACATCTGACATTAAGTTTGTAAACTCATCCTAGAAAAATTGTTACAGAACTCATTGCCAAATATCACTATGGTCACTTTCAAAGTATTCCCCTTGGAGTAGTTTGGCTGCTTTACCCTTCAAAGCAACTTTCCTGGAATGGTCATAAGAGGTGTCATCATATTCAGGACATCACCCTCATGTCCTGAATGTCAGTAAAGTGTCTTCCTTTCAATATTTCTTTTATCTTCAGGAAAAGAAAAGTCATTGGGGGCCAGATCAAGTCAGTAGGAAGGGTGTTCCAATATAGTAATTTGTTTACTGGCTAAAAATTCCCTCACAGACAGTGCCATGTGAACTGGTGCATTGTCATGATGCAAAAGCCATGAGTTGTTGGTGAAAAGGTCAAGTGTTTTTTGTCTGACTTTTGCACACAGACATTTTAGCACTTCTGAACAGTAAACTTGGTTAACTATCCAGTTGGTGCAAATTCACAACAATCAATATTATATCAAACAAGGTTAGCAACATTGCTTTGATTCCATTTGGACCGAGGGGAACATTTTTGGTTGTGAAGAACTGGCTGACTTCCATTGTGCACGCTGAAGTTTTGTTTCAGGATCATATTGGTATACCCATGTTTCATCACCAGTGATACCAAGACCAAAAGAATGGTCTTGCCTCTCCAAAAAGTTTTGGAAAACTATCTCTCCTTTGCTTTTGTTCATCAGTGACCTCCTTTGCGACAATTTTTGTACTTACCTGTCTCATGCCAAGATTTTCAGTTAAGACTTTTAATGTTTCCTCAGTCTGCTATGCTTATCACAGTCAGATAATGATTTTGACACACCATTTGACAAATTTTTGCAATGTTTGTGTCAGTTGTACTTATTAATATCCACCCTGATGTCTCTCCATCAATGACACTTTCTGTCCCCTCAGAAAAACATTTAATCCATTTATAAACTTAGACCAATATCTCCCTGATTTCATTTCCATTCTTGCCAAGTTTTTTTTTTTGAATTTTTTTATTGTGGTAAAATGTATACAACATACAATTTGCCATTTTTGCATATAATTCAGTGCTATCAATTATGTTCACAGTGTTGTGCACTAATACCATTACCTACTTTCAAAATTTTTACCACCCCCAAACAGAAACTCTGTAATGATGAAACAAAACTCCCCCTTTGCCACTTCCATTCAGCTTCTGGTAAACCTCTCATCTACTTTCCATTTCTTTTTGTTCATTCTTTCTTTTTTTTTTGTTGAGAATTCATTGAGGGTACAAAGAACCAGGTTACCACTCCTGCCAAGTTTAACAAGAAATTTAGTGTTTGTTCACTGTTCTAATTCAAGTTCCAATATTCTCATGATGGCACACAAAAATAAGCAAAAACAATAATGATGAGAAAGAACACATGGGAAGGATATGTTCTAATCTAGAAGGACAAAAGGCTTCTTGCAGAAACTCAAGGACACTCCTGCAAAGTCCTACCCATAGTGACTCAGCTCTTAAGAATTGTAAAAACTTAGCTTCCTGGAACCTTGAAACTAATGCTTGCTTCTGCTTCTGTTAACCCTGCATATGTTTTGAAACCTCCAATGAGGTACAATATAATAATTCCTTTGTCTGCCTAGTGTGAATCCTAAGGACAGGGACAGGGCTGATTGGGAAGCTCGGCCATTTTGGACTTTAGTCCACCATGGCTGAAATAAAGCCCTTCTTCTTTCAAACACAGGTGTTCAGGTAAAACTTTTCCTCTATCGGGCCTCATTTTTCTGATACAATGAAAGCCACTTAGCAAGATATCACAGGTTGACATAGCTGTGAGATACTGATATACTAAGGTTATGAAACTCTACCAAGATGTTTATACAGTGCTGCCAACATAAACGAATGGTGGCAAGTTCATGTACTTAACTGTCAGACCTCATATGTGCATAAACACACAAACACACATACAGATTTTTTCAGCCTTGAAAAAGAAGGAAATTACATAATTTGCAATAACATAGGTAACATAGATGCTAAATGAGATAAGCTAGGCAGAAAAAAGACCAGTATTGGGTGATCTCATTTGATGTTGAACTCATGGGAAGCAATAAGTAGAATATTCCAGCTATTAGGACAAGCTGAGACCCCTCTCTCTGATTATCTGGCCAAATGAGTATCCTGAGAAAGGTATTCCAAGAGAGGTGGAGATGTCAGGCCTGTGGCTGATGGGAGGCTGCCCAAGGCACGTAGGAGAGTGTGGTAGAACTGGAAAGACGTGGGTGTTGCTGAAGTTAAATTATTTGGGTAACTTTGCAGGAATGTGTCAGGCTATTCTTTCTCTTTACAATCCCTTTCTTAGCTTTATGATAAATGTGAATGGTAATAATTAATAATAATAATAAAAACATGGCAAAATGGGAACATAATTGCCCAGCCTAACTTTTTTTGAATTATTTAAAGCTCTACTAGATCCAGTTTGGTGAAAATTAAACAAACAAACAAACAAACAAACAAACAAACAAACAAAAAACAGCAAGGACTATCAATATTTAAAAGCAAATTCTTTCTGAAAATTTTTGGGCTTATTCATGTATTCATGAGTATAGGAATGATTTCTTGAAATCTGTTTTTTAACTTAACCCACATGACTTGTTAGAACTGAGCTTAGTTGAAGCATCAGGGCAGAAAATTTAGTTAGATGATAAGCTATTGTGTTAAAAAAAAGAAAAAAGTAGATACTCCTAGGTATGTATTTTTATTAGAGAGATTTCTTTGCTAAATTAAAAAAACTCTATAAAATAAAAATTCTTATTATTTTACACTTAATTTTCAGTTTCCTTCTCCTTAAAATTATGGTTTATGAAATCTTAGATTACTGCTGGTGGGAAGGAGTAATTTTGCCTCTTTTGAAAAACATCCCTTGGATTTTGGCAGATTCCTATCTGATGGGATAGGTTTCATTTCATACTAACACTTGAGACACGTCTCTCTGTGTGTGTGTTTTCCTGCCTAATTCACCTACAATATTTTTTCTCTGAAGAGTTATGAAGGTGTGTCTGTGACTTCTGTATGGCACAACAAATGATTTGTTTTAGAGATTATTCTACTTCAGTGATGGATGTGGGTTTTACCTATTTTGCTTTTCCCTAATATTATAAATTCCAATTTGTTACCTGATTGCTCTGGCACTATTTGGAAAACCAAGAAAGAATTCTGAAAATTGTTTAATGCAGTAATCTTGGAAATAAAAGTAATTTAGAACTACTTAGAACTAACTTAGAACTTTTAGGGGTTGAAAGAGACAAACTGTGATATCATTGAATTCAAGGTCCTCATCAGACATTCAGGGAAAGTGAAGCTCAGGGATGTTGGCTGCGATTTGCTGATACCACACTGTTGTTTTGTTAGAGAGATTGCCCCAAAACTAGGTTTGCTAGGTCAGTGTGTCCATATAAAGTGAACATTTTCAAACTCTAAAATGAAAAAAAATTCCTCAAATGTTAATTGCAACTAATTTCAATCATAGGCTTTGGAGGAATTTCAAAGGAAATTGAGGTAGAAATTTCATAGCTTCTACACATACAATAAAATTATAGGAAATCAATAACAGGGACCTGAGGTTGCTGATTCATCTACTAGATTACTCATCACCCCCAGAATAAAAGGCTGTCACTTCTTGAATGTTTTTAGTAATAAAAGGTAAGAATAATATGGCCTGTATTATCAAATGTCAGTATCTGTTAATTTCTATCTTCCCTTCCTTAAGGTAGGTTATCAGATCTACCTCATAGAGCGGGATCCTAATGTGTTTGAACTCTTGCCTCTAGATCAGTGTTATTCAAAGTTTGTTAATCTCATGGCACACTTGAACCTGTAGTTAAATCTCTGTGATATACTTTAAATTATGTTGATCGGAAAAGGGAGAAAAAAAAAGAATATACTTACTGTGCTTTGAACTTATTTTGAAAACAATTTAATTAATGATATTTAAAAATTTTTGTGGCACACCTAAGATCCTCTCATGGTACACCAGTATGCTGGGTTGAAAATCACTGCTGTAGATAATAGGATCAGAAATTGATCCAAATGAAAGAACCATGGAGATTGTATGGGTATATTAGGTGAGGTGTGTGTACAAAACCATTTATTCAGCAGTAATTGTGTTCTAGCCACTTAATTGACACTTTCTTCCCTTAGGCATTTACCTCCAGGGAACCCCATAAGACCAGTGTATCACCTCCATCTTATGACCTTGAGTTAAAAGATGGTACGTAACTGATGTGAAAGAAAATGAAATAAGGATTTTGACATACTACGTCGTTGTGCAAAATGTATGGCCAAGTACTCCAATGTACCAAAAATGTGCTAGTAAAATAATAGTTTAATCTTAAGATTATTGGTTTTTAGCTAACCTCATTATCAGACATTTCAGCTTTGGAAAAGAGGGCAGGAAGAAGCAGTTTTCCTGACATTATACCATATATGCCTAAATAATTATTACTCTTTTATTTTTAAACTTTTAAATCATAAAACTCAATTAATTTCCACTTGGTAATGTAGAAGTTAAAGTTGTGGTCCAGCAACTTTAATATCATTTGAAGGCGCAATACATATGCTAACCAAAACACTTGCTACCTAAAGCCCTTCAGCTTGGAGATTTTTTATATTTTTAAATGTTTATCATAATTATTATTAATCTTTAATACTACATAAGTGGCTGAGAAAGTTAGTAATTTGCAAATATATTCTTATGTGAATAATGAATTCTATAAAGCCATTCGAAAAGCCAGTTTATTCTGCCTAGTTTAAGTATCAAATTTCATGCAAACATTTCCTTTGTAAATTACAAAAAGGAAAACTTAACTTCACTGTGGTGGATTTATCACATTCGGATTGGAACTTAAATTATTTGGCATTTGCTTACCAATGTAATGCAGGGTATTAGGTCTAGATTTTAGAAAGATTTCTAAATACTTTGAACCAGAACATATATTCATTATAAGAAATCTTATGTCTTTAATTAAATTAAGTTGAAATGCCTATAATATCAACATGTCCGTAATGTATATTCTTGAACTTCATGAAGGGAGCCAAGCAATTGAAAGCAAACAGAATGGTTTTAATTGAGTAGCAGTTTAAAGAAGCAGGTTATATTCAGTTTTAGGGGTTTAACAAAGTATAGGAGTATAATATGTAGTCACCTTTCTTTGGGCTGGATTATGGATCATTCAGAGAATATTTTGAAAATCCAGACAGAACCCTTCTTCCCCTAACCCCAGTTCTGCTTTTTAGTGAGTGTTCTGTATGTCCCCTCTTGTATACTTTCTGGATCAGTTTAGGGATTGCAAAGTAATTTGACTACCAGACTAAGCCAAACATAATTGGGAAAGAGAAGCTGCCAAGAAACAATCAATGTACTGCATTCCAAAATCAAACCTATTCCAAATGGCTGATGGATCAGCCTCATCGCAACCCACATGGCTGTGGGCTGTATGTGACTGGAGTCCCAATTAGATGCTCTCCCAAACCCCCAATCCACAGACCTAAAGCCACAAACCCTCCAGATAAGGGAAAGTTGAGCTCAATCGGACCTGTTTGTAGATACGCTTCAGGCACCAAACCATCCCATACTTACCAAGTAAAGAAAATACCAGCTTTGTTCCTTAAAGTCCTTTGGCGAGGGAGCCTTCTGGTGCCTGTCACATCCCAGGATTGATCTTCCCTCAGTTCCCAGTCCGATGTGGTGCTTTTCCTTGGAAACCTTTCTGCTCCTGGCAGCTCCACCACAGCCCTGCCCCCAGACACAGCTGAGGTTTGCAAATGAGGGAGGATGTCTCAATCTGAAGGTGTAGCAACTCCTGAAAGGAGTTTTGAGGTTTAAAAACAAAAAAGAAGAAAAGGAAGAAAAGGAAGGAGGTTTTATGCTCTATAGGGGAAGCAGTTAGCGCGAGAAAATACTTCTGATTACGCACAAAACCCCAGGGCTCAGTTTAGAATCTTTCCTGAATAGAAAGAAAAGCCATTTTTCCCTGTCACATCTCCAGTTGCTGGACCAGCAGCAGCAGCAGCAGGAGCAATTGAACAAGGTGTTCACTGACTTCCCACCTGTTCCCAGTGACAGCTCTTTTATTGCACAACTTACTGGAGAAGAGACATTGAGAAGCGCCTATAATAGGGAGGAGCTATTAGCTCTCACCTGAGTGGAGGTGACTTGGTATTTACTTTTCAATAAAATATTCTAACATAAGTCTCTTTGGAGGGAGCTTGATTAGTTGTAAGGGGATGCTAGGAAGGCTAGGATTGGTTTCCTAAGTCTGCTGCCCTCCTTTTTCTGCAGTTTTGGCTAGAATGAGCAGTAGTTATCAGAGAGCTTGGGGGTTTTCTGAAGGCACCTGGTTGCCCAATGACTTGACTCACAACACACAGTCCCTAGGGCGACAAAAGGGAAAGGCCAGAGTGCTCCTGTGCCAGGGACTGGGAGTCTGGCTGCCAGGCATGAACTTGGATTGTGACCAGTAGGGGGAGGGCTTGCTGGGCATAAAAAAGAATCTGCTGGTGACATGGCAACAAAAGTCCAGGAGAGAGATGCATAAGTTCTCTTACTTCCTCCCACCTCCAGCACCCTTCCTTGATAAACACATAAGCAGCCTCAGCCTACAACTTGTTGCTTCTTGCCCAAAGAACTCACATGGTTGTGAGTGAGACTTCGGCAAAAGGGAACAAAGGAACTAACCACAGAGGGAAAGAAAATTCAGCCCAACTGTGGTGGGCTCCTTTATGGGACAACCCACTCCCTTCCAGAATTGCCCTGACAGAGTGAGAACTCTGTCAGTTCCTTTACCATGAAATTTAAACTATGTCCCTGCATCTCTGGTCTCCTCATCCACTTTCTTCTCTAAGTCTCCAGGTTAAATTACCGACACCCAGTGTCCAGTAGCAGTGAGTTTGTCATCCATGCCTGGGAGGAGGTGTGTGTATGTGGGTTGTCACCATAAACGGAGCCTGGACCTGTAGAAATGCCAGAAGTAATCAGTCTATTATATTTTAATAATTCACAGTATAATGGAAACACAACAATTTATTTCACCTTTTTGGCTTTCATAGTATTTACTAGAATAAGATAAATTGTGTTTCAGCTTTAAGTTGTTGAAAAAAATGAGTTGCGTGTGCATGGTTTCTAATGGAGTGAGTAAATAAAGCAAAACAAATAACAAATAAACCTGTCAATAGCTAATGTTTAAAAACCTGCCCATGAAGAATCAATTCCCACAAATAGGTAAATAAGCAGAACAGACAGTTAAGCAAAACCCTGGTCTTACTGTAAGAAGACTTTCCAGTGAACCCGGGAGAGCAGCTGTCTCTTTGACATACTAATTTTGTATCTTTTGGATATATACCCAAAGTGGGTTGCTGGATCATATGGTAATTCTATTTTTAATTTTTTGAGAAACTTCCTTGAAGCTTTCCATAATGGTTGTAGCAATTTATATTCCCACCAACAGTGTACAAAGATTCCCTTCCCTCCACGTCCTCTTCAATACTTTGTCTTTTGATAAAAGTCATTCTGATGTCTGCTGATATCTCATTGTGGTTTTATTTGCATTTCTCTGATGACTAGTGGTTTTGAGCTTTTTTATGTTCTTATTGGCCATTTTTGTATCTTCTCTTGAGAAATGTCTATTCAGATCCTTCATCTGTTTTTTCATCTATTTGTTTTCTTGTTATTGTGTTGTTTTCATCTTGATATATTGTCTTGTGTATATGAACCCCTTGTCAGATGGATAGTTTAAAATTATTTTCTCCTATTTCATACTTTGTCTCTTCACTCTGTTGATTGTTTCCTTGGTTATTCAGAAGTTTTTAAAACTTGATACCATCCTGCTTATCTATTTTTGCTTTTTTTGCCATGGTTTTGTGTTCATATGCAAAAAAGTCATTGCTCTGGGTGGCGCCTGTGACTTCAAGGAGTAGGACACTGGCCCAATACATGGAGGTGGTGGGTTCAAACCTGGCCTTGGCCAAAAACGGCAAAAAAAAATTAATAAAATCATAAAAAAAAATCGTTGCTCAGACCACTGTGATTGCAGTATTGCTCACAATAGCCAAGGCAGGGACATCAACCTAAGTGTCCATCAATGAATAATTGAAGAAAGATTATGTATATATATATATATATATATATATATATGTATATACATACACACACACACTATATATATATATATATTATATATATATATATTATGGAAAATTATTCGTTCTTAAAAAAGGAAGGAAGTTCTGTCATTTGTAACTGAATGGATGAACTTAGAAGACATGTGCTGAGTGAAATAAGCCAAGCACAGAGGAACAAGTAATACATGATCTCACTTACATGTGGAATATAAAAAAGTCAAACTCATAGAAGCAGAGAATAGGATAGTGGTTACCAGGCAATAGGGGTGGGGAGATCTTCGGCAAAGTTTCTGTCAGACAGGATGAGTAAGTTTGAGAGAGATATTTTATAGCATGGTGACTACAGTTAGTTGTATATTATTAAAACTTGCTAAGAGAGTAGATTATAAATGTTCCTACCACAAAAAAATAAGTGTTTTAGGGACAAATATGTTATTAGCTTGATTTAACTATTTCACAGTCTAAATATATTAAAAGATCACATGGTACATCATAAATATATGAAGAGTTCCAATAATTAAGTTCATGAGCTCATCCTAGAAAAAGTGCTACATACCTCATTGCTGAATATCGCTATGTCACCTTTGAAATAATCCCCTTGGAAGCTCTGCACCAATGCCAGTGCCTATTCCACCCTTTAAAGAAATTTTGGAAGTCTTTTTCTGGAATGACCATCAGAACTGTCATTGTATGGCACACACACACACACAAAAACAGCAACACATAAGAACAATAATGAATGCCACTCAGCAAGACACTACTATATGTCAACAGGAACAGAGCTGTTAGACGCTGATATACTAAGGTTATGAAACCTTACTGAGTTGTTTGTACAGCGCTGCCAATGTAAGGGCACAGTGGCAAGTTTTCAAACTTAATGGTCCATACCTCACATGATAACTGCTCTGATGGTCATTGCAGAAAGAGTTCCAAAATTGCTTTGAAGGATGGACTAGCATTTGGCATTGGTACAAAGTTCTCAGCAGGAGTACTTCAGAGGTAACTACAGTGATATTCAATAGTGAGGTATGTAGCACTTTTTCTAGGAGGAGCTGGTGACCTTAATTGTTAGACCTTGCATGTAATTTTTATTGTCAACTATATCTCAATTAAAAAGAAATTTAAGTTATCTCTTAAAAAGATGGAAAAAAGGGTAAGCATTTTCCTAGTGGAAAAAATTAGAACCATATCAGTTCACAAACTACATAAGGTCACAAAATGTAGGCAATAGCAAAGCTGACACTTTGCCCATGTATTTCTAATTATTGTGTAAATGATGAAAGTATGTTTATTACCAATGGTAAAAAGACCTGTGAACAAACAGCAAGGATGACCCAGAATTTACAAAAGGATCCAGGTGGGTAGGTAGAAGAAACACAGTCACAGAATGAGAGATTGTTCCGAGTCCTGAATGAGAGATATTTTGTGATAAACAAATATTGGTACAGGTAATCATTTTATTTATGACAATTAGTAACCAAATTGGGAAGTTTTCCTCATTTGGTCTCCACTTTAGTAAGTGCTGACTAAATAATAAGCTGCCAATAAATAGCAATTGTCAATAATATTTTACTTAGGCTAGAAAAAGGGTTGGTACTATAGACAATTTGATCTTGAAAATGGTTTGTTTCTTTTTATATACTCTCTCAGTGGAATGGGGATTCCATGAGGGCTCTGGGACCTCTGTATTAGGTATCATTCTTAGATCAGGTAATAGGGGCCTCTACCCTGGACCCTAGAGGCCTCTCTTCTGGCCCTGTTGCATCTGTATCACTCCCCACTGGGTGATTCAGCTATGGGACGCAGGGACACACTCAGAGGCTATACCATTCCCTATTCCAATAATGCTTTGGGATCCAGGACCTTGAAATTTCAGACTCCTAAAGACTTGTGTCTGCTTCCAGGGTCTGTGAGTGTTCTCGTCCTTCTGCCCAGAGCAGCAAAGTTGTTCTGCACCCCTGATATGTGGGCTCCTAGGCATAAGGGAGTAGTTTTTGAACAGCTCTATGTACTTTTGTGTGTGTGTGTGTGTGTGTGTGTGTGTGTGTGTGTGGTGTATAGGTAAGATGAAGCTTAGATTTGTGTGCTGGAGAAACTACTTGCATTCACATGGCTCCTTCCCAGTACCTGATGAAAATTGGGATGGGATGAAGAATGGAGAGAGCCAAAGCCTCAGGCTACATACGGTCAAGAAGCTAGAGTTCTAGGGAATGACTCTTCCCTGCCAGATTCTTTCTTTTTTTTTTGAGACATAGTCTCACTCTGTGGCCCTGGGTAGAGTACAGTAGCATCACAGGTCACAACAACCTCCAACTCGGGCTTGAGTAATCCTTGCTTCAGCCTCCCGAATAGCCAGAACTACAGGCGTGTGTCAACACACGCAGCTGGTTTTTCTATTTTTAGTAGTTTTTGGGTCTTGTTCTTCCTCAGGGTGGTATTGAAACGCTGATCTATAGGAATTCATCTGCCACGGCCTCCCAGAGTGATAGGATTTCAAGCATGAGCCACCATGCTCGGCTCCCTGCCAGATTCTTGTGGAACAACAAGGAATCTGAGACTAAATTCAAAGTTGGCCTTCCTGGTTATTATGAAGGTATATTTTTCAGGGTTGGGGAATAGAACACATTTTATTCAATAGGTTGTTATAAGCAGTGCTATGCTGGCAAATGCTTACAAGAGGCTGACTAAAGACAAACAAGGAAAACCAACTTATAGTATTTGCCATATACCATAGTCTAAAAGTGCTCCCAACCTTGGTGATGCCAAGCTACCAATAAAACATTTCTAATTATTATTGTTATTTTTATTTCAAAATATTAATTGGGTATAAATGTTTTTGTGAGATGGATAGCCTTTGTAATGCTTAGGTCAGCGCTGTAAGTGCGTTCATCATCTGAATAGTGTTCTTTGTACCTGTTGGATTTTCCCCTTCTTTGTTTGACATTAATAACTCTGACTTCTCTCTGTGCCTATGTGTGCCCATCTATTAGTTCCAAATTACTAGAGCGTACATGCGGTGCTTGTTTCTTCATTCTTGAGATACTTCACTTAAGATAATGGTCTCTAGTTTCATCCAAATTGCTGCAAAAGATAGCAATTCCTTTCTTCTCATGGCTGAGTAGGGATTTATATATACAACAGTTTGTTAATCCTCTCGTGAATTGATGGGCACTTAAGTTTATTCCATATCTTTGCATTGTGAATTGTGCTGCAATAAACATTCAAGTAGAGGTGTCATTTTGATAAAATGACTTTTTTCCCTTTGGATGGATAGCCAGTGGTGGGATTGCTGGATCAAATGGCAACATTTCTTAACGCTGAGCCTGGAAAGACATGCTTTCGATCAGCTCTCCCACGCCTGTAAGTCCTGCCTCCAGCACACCACAGTTTATAATTTTAAATATTTAGGTGTGGCACAGGGATCTCAGTTTTTACCTTATCCTGGGCCACCCAAATGTTAATCATGGGCTCTAGTGCACAGAAAAGTGGCAAAATGTAGTAGACCTTTAATAAATGCCTCTTGCATAAAAGATTATATTATTTCATGACTTTAAGCAAGTGATGCATCTATGAATTAGTATGTACTTTACAGAGTTCTTGACTAAATGAGCCAGTTCATGTGAAAGCATCTAGCATAGTTATTGTCATGTTATATACAGCCAATAAATGTTGCTGAAAGAATGAGAAATAGACATTCAATAAATTTTAATTTCTTTTGATAATAATCACATTTGAGAGAAGTTCAAGTTTTTTTCATTTAAGGGGTTTGTAGTGTTCTGAAATTGTCTCCAGGTCATGAAAAATGCCCATTTCTTTTATGTTTTTTTTTTTTTTTTAGAGAACCTTTGGGACAGATATCTCATTTTCATAAAGTTCCCAAGGGAATGGTGCTCACACAATGTTACTCACTTTAGAAAGTTTGGTAAAATTCCATTTGGCTGCTCATCTGTTATCTGAGCCCAGGGGGAGAAAGTCTGTGTCTTACACTCTGACTCTGCTCTCAGATGTATTTTGTATCCTGGCATAGTGAAAAGAAAAAAAGATGGCTTTGCATTAATACTTGGGATTTACTCATTCCATATGTTGCCTTTAGTGAGTAATGTCACGAGATTTCAAAGTGAACATGTGAGAAATGAAGAAATATAGAAGATCCAGCAGTGCCCTCTCTCTCATTTGCTTGGCTAGTTGAATAAAGTGTAATGATGAGTGATGATTTTTGTCTGAAACAGTTGTCACCCATGAACATATATTACTGGTTGGTAGTTTATACACTTAATATAAGCATTTTCCTTTTCACAGTAATTTCGACTAGCAGATATTTTACCCTTCATAAGTACATGTTATTCCTCTAGAAGTATTTCAATGTTGCTACCATGCCCTAAATGAGCCAGTTTCCTCCCTTCTCAGTATTTTCTCAGTAGTTAGATTTTTTTTTTTTTTTAACACTTCATAGTGCCACAAATGGCTTTTTGTTTTATCTACCAATTCCTAAGAAAAAGTTGCTTTGGCTGAGTTCTGTTTCTATAAGCTCAAATCGTTAGAAAAAGACTCTCTTCTAAACATAGTAAAGATCTTATCTGGTAGTCTTTTTTAAAATGCTATCAAAATCTATCCTTTCTCCAAAAGATCTCTGGGAGGGGGAATCTTATAATTAGATTCAAAAAATGTAGAAATGGGCTACTGAATTAAAACACAGATGCATCTGTATGGACATCAAATTAAAGACAGAGCCCAGGAAAATCATCAGCAAATTTAGAAGTATACGATAATTTGTGATTTGGAAGAAACTTAGACATTTTCTCACACAGTGATCTGATTTTATAGATGATGAATACGAGATACTTCTAAGCTAAAGTAAAACCAGACAGCATCAAGGGACACTCCAGGCATTTTCATCTTTATGTTAGATGGAACAAGTTAGATTATAGTATGTACATAAATAAGTGCAAAAGCTCAATGGCTTAAGACAGAGGGGTATTTCTCAGAAATATGATCTGTCCTCCATGGATGGCCCATCCATGGGCGGACAGGTCCATCCACGGCCTGGGGAACGATGAAGCCTGCATTACCTGGAACAATGCCAGATGCTATGGCACAGGGAAAACAAGCATAGCTAATCACGCCTAGAATTTAAAGACCTGTGGGTGTCACATATCACTTCCACTCACTTCATTAATCAAATAAGTATCCATTCAAGGATGAAGGAAATACAATCTTGCTGTGTTCTAGGGAGGAAGAAAGATGGAATCTTTCTGAATAGTCACTGTATTTACAAATCCTTATTACTCTTACAGTCATTGACAGTTTTCATGTTAATGCATAGAATTAGTAAACATGGAATTCACTGAGGCATAGTAAGACCTTAATGCTTTGAAAATGCAACTATGGAAAATGCATTCTAGAATACTACTATGTAACCAAGTGGCTGAATAAATAGTTTCTTCCATCCTAGAGACCATGTTGTCACCTGGCTGAATTAGTAAGACCCAAGTTACTGTGGGATAAAATGATAGTGAGATATGTAAGGGAAGGATTAGTTGAAATGTGAGAAAACATTGACAAAGAGTTAAAGGGGAAAGCTGATAGCATTCTTCCTGTGCTGGCTGAAGGATTTGGCAGTGCAGATGGAAGTATCAGTCTCTATAGTATATATCCAATGATATTTGATACCTATAAATTATTTTCCTTGCTCTAACCTTTAATGCCTCAAAATTTCACTTCCAAGTATTTATTTCTTAGAGGAAGAAAAGGGACTGCTCAGGTGCTATGAATGTTTGACATGTGGAAGTTGGAGTTCTTACTATAATTCATCAAACTGGTCTCATCTTTCTATGCTTCACTTTGAACAATGCAAGGCAGTCTCATAAGTGTTTTCAACTCTGAGAGACTGCAAGGCCCATGTCTAATTGTGGTGGGGTTACTGAGGAAATGATACTGGACGCAACCTTCTATTCCCCAGCCAGGTGACCTTCTGGCAAAATCTGATCTCCTCTCTCAGCATCTCTTACCTGCAATAGATAGTTCTTGCTTGCTTTCTCTATTTGTAAAGTTATCTTTGAAGTGTAATATGAAGAATTCCATTTATGTTTCCTTTTCTTTTTAAATTTTAAAGTATTATGGGGGTAAAAAAATGTTTTAGGTTACATGGATTGCTTTTGTAATGCTTGAGTCAGGGTTATAAGTGTGCTTGTCACTGAGATAGTGTTCATTGTATCTGTAAGGTAGGTTTTCACCCATCCTCTTTTCTACCCCCCCCCCCCATTTGATTTCCATTGAATTGTTTTTCCCTCTATGCACATGTGTACTGATTGGGTTACAACTTAATAGTGAATCCATGTGGTGTTTGATTTTCAATTCTTTAGATACTTCACTTAGGATAATGGTCTCCAGTTTTATCCATATTGTTACAAAAAACATTACATCACCCTTCTTTGTGGCTGAGTAGTACTCCATGGTATACACATACCACATTTTGGTAATCCACTCATGTATTGATGGGCATTTGGGTTGATTTCACATGTTTGCAATTATGAATTGTACTCCAGTAAGGAGAGCTCTTCTCTTCCTCAAGAGTGGTAGCTGTCCTGTTGATAGTCACACACAGCATCTCCTTATTGAAATTTAGTCTCTTCCTGTGATCTTTTCAAATGCAAATGTCCTTTGAGAGAAGCATTCCTTTATCACTAATGTTTATTGAGCATTTATTGTAGAGCAGATACTTTAGTCAGTATATACTACGCTTTATTTTGTTTAATTTTCACAAAACCCAATGAGGTAGACACTATTTCTCTTAGTACAGATGAGGAAGAAAACTTGCAAAACTTAGATAATTTGCCCCAAGCTACTAATTGGTAAGGATGGGATTAAAATATAATTTTAACCCTGAGACCTGAGCTCTTTATTGTTATATAAAGTATATTGTTATATAACAATAAAGAGACTAAAATGTCTATAATATTCATTTACTCATTTAATCAATGAGTAATGTTGAAAAGCTCACCAAATGTCACCAATGAGTAATGTTGAAAAGCTCATCAATGTTGAAAAGCTCACCAAAAACTCCTTGAGGAGCTTTTATTCAATTGAACAACACAGATAATAAGTAAATTTAGGGATAAGATCATTTCAGTTAGTGGTGAATGCTGTAAAAAATACTAAACAAAATAATAAAATGGAGAGAAATTTGATGAAGATATATGTATTGATCATGAAAATGAAAAGTTCTTTTTTTTTTTTTTTAATGAGGAAATACTCAGGCTGGGACCTGAATTTCAAGAAGGAGTCAGCATTTGGGGGAAGATGTAAAACATACCAGATAGAGAAAAGAGCAGGGCTAGAGAGAACATTCCAGGCAAGGAAAAGTTCAATGCAAAAATGTTTGGGTTAGTGATTTGCTTGGTGCATTTGAGGAACAGACAGACAGGCCATTGTGAATGCATGTAAGCGTAAAGGGGAGAATGGGAGGAGACTAGGTTAGAGAGATGGGCAGGAAGCAAGTTATTTAGGATCTAGCAGAGCATGAAAAGAATGGAGCAGCATCTACTTGTAGACTCAAGTAAAAGTATATGAGAGGAAAGGTGGGGAGTCTCAGGAAACTTCCCTCCCTCCCTCCCTTTTTTCCTTCTTTCCTTCCTTCCTTCCTTCCTTCCTTCCTTCCTTCCTTCCTTCCTTCCTTCCTTCCTTCCTTCCTTCCTTCTTTTCTTCTGTGTTTTGCTTTCCTGGCTAGAGTGCCATGACCTCAGCCTAGCTCACAACAACCTCAACCTCCTGGGCTCAAACAGTTCTTCTAGATCAGCCTCCTGGGTAGCTGGGACTACACATGAGCACCACCAAGCTCCACTAAGTTTTCTGTTTTTAGTAGAGAAGGTCTCACTTTGCTCAGGCTGGTCTCAAAATCTTGATCTCAAGTGATCCTCCTGCTTCGGCCTCCCAGAGTGCTAGAATTACAGGCTTAGCCACTGTGTCCAACCAGTCCCACAATCTTTTCCTTTGTGCCTCTTTCCAAGGGCTGTCTCTTCAAGTTTTTCTTAACTTTTATGCCCCATAAGAACCCATGATGTGTAATACCAATTTGTTTTTAAATATGCAAACCATTGCTTTCCTTCAAGCACTTGTTGAATACCTGTTGGGAGAGATTTTCTAGTGTTGACCTAAGTCAAGTCAAACTTGCATTATTATAAACAGCTGTAATAATGGGCTAACAATGTAAGGGGGAGTTTGATGCCCACTGCTACCTTCAGAATTTCTATATTCAAAAACATGCACAACAAATTAATGGTTAACTCAAAATCTGAAAATGGGGTGGAACAAATGTTACCTGTGAATAAACTGATGCCTTCCTACAATTATCAGATGGTTCTCAAATAAACCTTATAAAATTAATGGGTTTCTTCTGAGTCTCAAGGCAAAGGTTCAAGTGATATAGAAGATGCAACAAGTCTCTTACTTTGGGGGGAAATTCTAAAAGATCTTGGGGAACCCAAAGAAAGCTTCCTTGCTATTTTCCTGTATTTATTGTGCATACTTTTTCTTCAAGTCAGCGATCAAATTATTAACAACTAATTTTGTTTGTTGATTTGTGTTTAACAAATAAAGTATTCTCTAACTCATTTTATATTTGTGAGGTATTTGTACCCCAAATAAAAGACTGAAACATATGACTGAGCAGATAGATTTAAGATTTGATAATGTGCTGTGGAAGATGAATTTATAATAGGACTGGAAGAAAAAGAATGCTGCATTGAAATCTCTTTAAGAAACATTGTCCAATTTAAGCAACAAGTGGGCAAACTTGTATTTACTTGGAAAAGCATATTAATGTCTTTTGCTCACTTGAAACTAGATCCTAAATCTCAAATTTCTTCCCTATCCAGATATATTTACAATACTTGTTATTTGTCCTTAGCTTTAGAAGTTTCTATAGCATTCTTTGTTTCCTCAGCATTATCATTTTCCAATTAGCTCCCAAGACTCAGATTGCATTGCTGACATAAAGAGGGTAGCTCCTTACCCAGTGCATCGTTTCAGCAGTGGGAGAAGAGGATTAGCAAACCCTTCACATAGGGTTTGGGAAACAACTATTTGTGGGTTCATTATTTGCCTAGTCAAATTTCAATTTCTCAAAATATTCTTTATTTTTTTTTCTACTTCAGAAAAATATGTTGTGTTGAATATCAAAAGCTACTAAAAATGCTTCATCCTGACATGTGTATTTGATTTGTAAATGAGGGAGTGAATTTTAATTTTGAGATGCTTTTAGATAGTAAACTGGAGATATAAAAACATCTCAATGGAAAAGTTGTTTTGCTCTCCTAATAAATTACTTAAAAGGTTGGCTCATTAATGGCTTTAAACAAATTGATAAACACAGAACTTTGAGACTTCTGAACTCTTGAAAAACAAATGGAAATCTGGAACTCATTTGTTTTTATAGTACATTAACATTGCTTTATTTCTTTCATGAGCTGTCTTTTTATTTCATTTCTCCCTAATTATAATAGTAAAAGGATTATTATTATTAACTGCTTTATTGATAAACAATGTTGAAAATACTTTTGGATTGATAACCTATCATACTTGATATTACTAATTTAAATAACATTAATGACACATTCCAGGCACACAAAAATTGAGACACACCATGTGAATGTAGTTATGTATTTGTTTGTTTCAATGAGGTTATAAATGAGAGAACCATTAAATAGAGATTATGGATGCATAGTTCCAGATAATGAAAATCTTTATGTTATATTTAAATAAGTATTTTCAACTCTGTCATTTTCTCTTATAACAAAATATTACATAATCACAGAATTTTAAACAATGCAGAAATATATAAAGTACATGATTAAAATCTTCTCCTTAATTCTTCATTCCCAAATTAATTTTCCTAGGAGAATCAGGCTAACAATTTGGGAGGTGTATTTTCAGATCTTTGTTGTTTACATAGACTTACATAAAAGTATGTCTACATACACATACATTCATACTTGCTTTACATACAAGAAATGAGGTCATCTTTCATATAGTTCTATTTTTGCTACTCACTTATAAAAATTTTCCTTGTGTGCATATATAATAACTTACTATTTTCAACCACTGGTATTAAACAATGAGATTCTATTGTTTTATTCACCAGTTAAAACTTTAAAAGGTTGTTAAGGCCTGTCTTTAGGAGGAAATGGAGAAACAGATGGTCTTACAAGGTCTGATAATTAAATTAATAAACTCATACTAGAAAAAATCTTCACATCTCATTGTTGAATATCACTACAGTCACCTTCAAAGTACTTTCCTGGGGAAACTTACAACCAATGCCAGTGCCTACTCCGCCCTTCAAAGCAATTTTGAAACTCTTTTTCTGGAATGGCCATCAAAGCTGACATTGTATTACTGAACATGTCCTGAATGTCATCAAAATGCCTTCCTTTCAATATTTCCTATATTTTCAGGTAAAGAAAAAAGTTACTTGGGGCCAGATCAGGTGAGTAGAGATGGTGTTCTAATACAGTGATTTGTTTACTGGCTAAAAACTCCTCATAGATAGTGCCACATGAGCTGGTGCATTATGGTGATATAAGAGCCATGAATCGTTGTCCAAGATTTTCAGTTAAGATTTTCCTAACTGTTTTCTCTATCAGTGTTCACTTGGTCTGCTATGGTTCTCACAGAATCAGCTGATGATTTTGGCAAATAATTTTATGAATTTTTGCAATGTTCTTATCAGTTCTCTTTCATCGCTGGCCAACCCGATCTCTTGTTATCACTGACGGGGTTTCTTTCCTCTAAGAAAAATGTTTAATCCATTTTTGCACTGTTGTTTTCTTCATGGCATTATCTCCAGAAACTTGGACTAACATGTCCCTGATTTCATGTCCACTTTTGCTAAGTTTAATAAGAAATTAATGAATGTTTGTTTGTTGCTCTAATTCAAGCTCTGACATTCTCATGATGGCATACAAAAACAGAGAATCTTGGTTGCAGCTGTGCAAGAATTTTAATCAAATGACCAGAACAAGAATCTGAGTAAAGATTATCTTTAGGCTAACTTGCAGAACGATTTGTATGTAGCCATTAACTTATTGCATGTCAACATGAATATTCCATATACATCCTGTCTTTAAACAATGTGGAATTAAGTACAAGCCTATAACCAATACAAAACAAATTGCAACTTAAAAAAAAAACCAAAAAACAAAAAACAAAAACATGCAAGAGCAATAATGAATGCTACTCAGCAAGACACTGCCACATGTCTGCATGAACACAATTGTGAGACACTGATATACTAGGGTTATAAAACCTTACCAAGTTGTCTGTATAGTGCTGGAAATGTAAGTGTACAATGGCAAATTTGCAAACTTAATTGTTAGACCTCGCATTCTACCTATAGTAGGTGGAGATGTAAATAATGGTGACATAAATAATTACAATATCTTTCTAGGGAATTTAGGCTGTGTATTAGTCAGGCTTCATTAGAGAAACAGAACCAAGAGGATATATAGAGATATATAACTGAGGATATTTATTATAGAAAATGGTTCACACAATTATGGAAGCCAAGGATTCCCATCATATACCATCAGCAACCTAGCGATCCAGGAAAGCTGGTGATATAACTTAGCCCAAGTTTCTAGGCCTGAGAATGTTGGGTGACAATGGTGTACTCCCAGGCAGAGACTAAAACCCTAAGTGCTGTGGTGGCAGAAACTAGGGGTGAGAAGCTGGTGTATGTTTCAGAGTCTGAAGGTCCAGCAACCAGGAACTCTAATGTCTGAGGAAAGCAGAAGATGGATATCTTAGCTCAAGAAAAGTAAGAGAAAAATTCATTTTTTCTCTGCCTTTTTGTTTTATTTGAGGCTTCAACAGATTGAATGATGCTCACTCACAAGTCAGGATGGATTTTCTTTACTCAGTTTATTGGCACAAAAGCTAATCTCTCCTGGAAACATCTCACAGACATACCCAGAAACAATGTTTTACCAACTATTTGGGTGTTTCCTAGCCCAGTCAAGTTTACATATAAAATTCTACATGTGTTATGTACCATCAA
Source organism: Loris lydekkerianus (assembly GCA_963574355.1). Lineage (NCBI taxonomy): Eukaryota > Metazoa > Chordata > Mammalia > Primates > Lorisidae > Loris > Loris lydekkerianus. The sequence continues at coordinate 22,046 of CAUYPK010024891.1, forward strand.
GTACATAACACAATTTTAATGTGCAATTCCTTTGGCTCAGACATTCCACTTCTAGTTTTCTAGCTTATGGAAATAATTTCTCATATGCATAATGTTATATTAAAAATGGTATTTATTACATCAATCTCTGGAATTAAAAATAATTGAAAAGGTAAACAATCAAATGCCTATCAATGTGGTAAAATAGCTAAATTAACTAATACATATCTATATATTTCTCACATGTGCACCAGTTGGCAGGACTCCAGCTGTTCTTTACTGAAGTTTATGAGTTAGATTTACATCTGTTCCACATGGACCAGTGACGGTCTGAGGCATGCTCTTCTCATGGAGGAAAGCAGCAATGCAGAGGGCCAGCCAATCCACGCAAATGCTTTTGAAGTCCTCATTTACATCATATTCGCCAACACCCTATAGGTCAAAATATGAGCCCATGATGAACGGCAGAAAGGTCAAATGTAAGTGAGTGACTATTTGCAAATAATCCAATGACATCTAGACCCTGCCATCCAATTGTCTAAATCCTTTTAGATCATGTAGGTTTCCAGTAAATTTCATGTCTGAAGAAGTTCAATCTGGTGTATTTTAATGTAAAGCTTAAATGTTATGATCAACTAACTGCCCTTGCTTTATCCTTTGGCATTCAACTTCAGGTTGACCCAGGGCTACTGCAACAATCTATTTGTTTGTTTGTTTGTTTCCTCTTTCTCTTCCTTTTTTTGGTCTTCCTAGTAAGGTAGATGATAAAGTAGGATAAGCATTTCTAAGTTAGCAGGTCATAGCAATTCTGCTTGTCCCTGGGCAGTATTTGAGTCTATGGCTAAGACTGATTGCTGATGTCAAATGTGCACATCCTATTATGTGCTCTGTTATGGGAGGCCCATTTGAGGCTTCCTTCCTACCTAATTTTCTTTCTTTTTTTTTTTTTTTTTTTTGCAGTTTTTGGCCAGGGCCGGGTTTAAAACCACCACCTCTAGCATATGGGGCCAGCGCCCTGCTCCTTGAGCGATAGGCACTGCCCCTTATTGCCTAATTTTCTAACATGAAGTGCTTCTTGGCTTAACTTTCTTGAGCCCTTCATCTTGTGCCCAACAGGCTCTTAATGCTTTTGATATCACCCTAGGTGGCCAGCCCTTTTGGATGTATTATCAGTGACATATTTTCCTTTTGCAATTGCCTCTTAACCTTGAAAATTTTGCACACGTTTTCTTTGACTTTCACATTGCTCTTTCTCTCCAAATCCCTTTCTACCTGTGCTAGGCACAAAAGGCAGATTAGCATGTGTGCAATCTAAGTAGCACACATGCCTAGCCAGTAAATAAGTTGCCAATCTGATGCTGGTGCAGGCACTCCCAGGTTCTTTGAGTGGTTCTCTTGTGACCTCCTCACTTGGTTTGGGTTGAAGCTGAGTGGCATCTTTCCCTCTTCCCCAGAAAGTAAGGATTGAGAAGGGAATAGAGCACTCATCCCTGGACCAATGACTCCCTGTTCCCACATGCCTTTTGTTTTCTAGTTTTCTCTGTACTTAGGGGAGTTGGACAGAGAAATATGACTTATCTAGCTGAGAAATAGTAGGAGTTGGAAGAGTCAGTTTCATTGCTCTTCCAACTGGCTCACCTTGTTTTCTGATTTAACACATCTTTATCATTAGCATTGTGTCTCCGAGAGTCAATTCTAAGGAAGTGGAAAAAGTCTTAGTTTGATTTCATATTGGCATATAGAAAACTGGGGCTTCTGGTCAAAAGCAGTCATGCCACTAAGAAAATTGTTACACCTTCAGAATGTAATTTGAGTGCCCCAGACATGTTCTGCCCTGGTCAAAAATGCATGCTTCTAAAATTCAAAAGTAGATGGGAGTGCAGGGATAAGCATTGTTTCCATAAGATCTAAATTAAGAGAAAATCTTAATTTCTTCTATTACCAGTCTAGCTGTCTGGTGCCCTGTGCCTTGGTGGGCTACCATTGAGAGGGTAACTGGAACCATCCTGAGCTGCAAGGATATTACTTATGCTCACCATGAATAGTCCTAGCTATAGCCTTCCTGGTAGAAAAGCTGGAACCTGCATAAGAAAATCATCTTTCTTTTTGACACATTGTGAATAACATTATTGCCTTCGAAGTAGACTTCTGGCTGTTCATCATAATGGGGACAAATATGAGTGATGGAATCAGAGATATCTATAATCCCGATTCTCCTATTTGTGTGACCTTAGGAAGTTTAAAACTCTAAGTTTGATATCTTCATCTGGAAATTGGGAATCATAATAACTACTCAGAATATCACTATAGTTAAATAATATATTGTATCTAATGCTCATAGTATGCAGTAGGTACTTTATAAATGGTTATTATATAAAAAAAATTGAAATAAAATTACTGAGTAAGTTGGTATGACATACTTGGCCAGGGAATATCTTCCACAGTTAACTAAATTTTTGATCACAGTTCATGTAGAAACCTTCTTATTTTGTTTGAATAAGGCTCTCTTTTCACAAGTCCTGGTTTTGAAAGACCTGGTTATCACATTGATTATTCTTGAATGTTTTGGACTATAATGACTATCTGGCAAAAATTAAAAAATGCTCCAGGAAAGGTGATATTGGATAACAACCAAACTACACTGATTTTCAGTGTTATAATTCCTTCCATATTTCATTATTTCCCTGTATTCATTAAAATGTACTTGCATACTACACCAACACATCCCCCTCTCTCCTTCATAGTTACCAGTTAAAGGATGGTAAGCTCTGTAATTAATGCTATTGTTTAGTGGTCATCCATGAAATCCATTTTTCCTAGGGAGGAAAAATGTCACACAACTTTGCTTGGGATACACTTTTTATACTCTGGAAAGACCAGTATGTTAGTCCAGGGAGTATACTTAACCCAGGATTACAGAACTTGCCTGACATTATCCTGTGATATTTTAAAGTAATTTTTGACCTTGAATCTTTGTCTTCATAGGAAACATTTTGTTACATTGGAAAGAGCATGATATTTGGATCTTGTGGTGGACATTACCAGCTGTCTACTCCCCTTCACTCTTCTCACATTTCCGTGAATCATCTTTATGGTTAAGTGTGCTCATGTATGTGACTAAGTTCTCTCTTAATAAAATGAAAGTAGAAGTAATGAGTACCCTTCCAAACCTGGCCCATACAACTTATCGCCGTATGCTCTTCCAGGTTCTTTCCTACACACAGTTCTGGTGCCACAAGATGAGAATTTGGGTCCTTGTATAACTACACAGAAGGTAGCCACCCTGTTGACCGAGATAGTGCTCTTTAGACCTTCAAATGAATGAAAAATAAACTTTTATTTGTTGCATCATTGACTGGACTATTTGTTACCACGGCCTAGCTTAATTAAATTATGTAATCAGATAGATTAGGTCCAAATCTGATTATTTAATTCTTCTTAGATAATTAGTGTTGAGCAACTCACTTAGATTCTCTGAGATTGTTATTTTGTGTAAATTATGGATATGACAATAGCTACATGTTGTGTGTTCTTTTTTATAATAGACGAGTCAGGTGGGGCTGGGAAGACCAGCTCAAGAAATCAAAGTTTCTAATACTCACAGGTCCTAGAAATGGGAAGTATGGTATGCTACACAGGGCCACATGGGAAAACACCAGCCTAGGTCAGCTGGTAGAAGGGATTGGGGTGAGGTTGGAGCTGAGGGAAAGGCCTTTACTGGAGTTTCTATGAGAAAGGCTAGGCAGGGCAGGGTGAATGCTCTAGGACTGGCTAATCTGAATAATTTCAGCAGGCTCTATGCTACAGGGGTGGCGCCTACTTGCCTGGTACCTGGTTCTGGGCTGGTGAAAGCAGAGGAATATTTCCTCCTGGGGTATATGGCCCAGGTGGAGAATGTATGGCTCTGGAAAAATTAGTTTTCATATTCAAGGCATGCTTCTGCCTGAGCCCTTTGCTATCCCTAAGAATTGGTAGCCAAGTCTCTTTCTAGTCAGAAAGGTTTTTAAGACTACAATACATCATGAGGTATAGAGAATTTAAAAATACATATAAACAAAAACAACAACAAAAAAAAAATACATATAAACAATACATATCACAAATTATTATTAGGGGGCAGCGCCTGTGGCTCAGTGAGTAGGGCGCCAGCCCCATATAATGAGGGTGGCGGGTTCAAACCCGACTCTAGCCAAACTGCAACAAAAAAATAGCTGGGCATTATAGTGGGTGCCTGTAGTCCCAGCCGCTCGGGAGGCTGAGGCAAGAGAATAGCGTAAGCCCAAAAGCTGGAGGTTGCTATGAGTCATGTGATGTCATGGCACTCTACCGAGGGTGGTAAAGTGAAACTTTCTGTACAAAAAAAGAAAAAACAACAACAATAACAAATTATTATTAGGATTTTAGATGAGGTGTATGAATCATCTAAGTTAAAGTTATAAAACCATTTTTTTTTTCCTTTTGTTTTGGAGTCATTGTGGTTTTAATTTGCATTTCCCTGATCAGTAATGCTAAATTTCTTTTTTCATGTCTGTTGGCCATTTGTTTATTTTCTTTTGAAAAGCTTCTGTTTGTGTTTTTGCCCACTTTTTAATGGTGTTATTTGTTTGTTTGTTTTTTCTTGCTGATTTGTTTGAGTTCTTTGTAGATTCTGGATATTTAGCCCTTTAATGGATACATAGTTTATTAATATTTTCACCCATTTTGTAGGTTGTTTATTTGTCCTGTTGATTATTTCCTTTTTTGTGCATAAGCTTTTTGATTTAATCAAGTCCCATTTGTTTATTTTTGTTGTTGCTATAATTGCCATTGGGGTACTAATCATAAGTTCTTTGCCTAGGCTGATATCTAGAAGAGTTTTTCCTACATTTTCTTTTAGAATTTTTGTGGTTTCATGCCTTACATTGAAGTCTTTTATCCATCTTGAATTAATCTTTGTAAGTGGTGAGAGATGGGGGTCCCATTTCATTGTTCTGCATGTGGCTATTCAATTTTCCCAGCACCATTTATTAAACAGGCCTTCTTTTCCTCCGTGTGCATTGATGTATGCTTTGTTGAAGATCAGTTGGTTATAGGTAGATGGTTTCATATCTGGGTTCTCTGTTCTGTTCCATTGGTTTATGTGTCCATTTTTGTACTAGTATCTTGCTGTTTTTGTTACTATAACCTTGTAGTATACTTTGAAGTCTTTTACTATTGACATGTAAGTGTTTAACCCATCTGGAATTGATTTTTGTGGCAGACAAAAATTCTATTTTTTCATATAGATAACTAACAATTTTTATGTCTTATTTCATTATTTAGAATTTCTGAAATCTGAGTTTAGCATTCAACCTAAATTAAAATCATGCATGGTACAACATGATCCACATCACTTCTTCCCTTAGTTAAACTCTCCCCAGCACCACTACTTTTGTCTGTTTATTTGTGTCTCCCCCAAAATTCACTCATGTTGAAACCTAGTTACCAATGTGATGGTTTTAAAAGTGGGGGCCTTTGGAAGGCAATAAGTTCATGAGGGCAGAGCACTCATGACTTGGATTAGTGCCCTAACAAAATAGACCCTAGGGAGCTCCTTCTTCCCTTTTGTCATGTGAGGACACATCAGAAAGATGGTGTCTTTGAATCACGAAGGAGGTCTCCCCAAACACTGAATCTGCTGATGCCTTGATCTGGGACCTCCCAGCCTCTAGAACTGTGGAAAATAAATTTCTGTTGTTTATAAACTACCCAGTCTTTGATATTCTGTTATAGCATCACAAATAGATTAAGGCAATTACTCTGAGTTAGAAAGGTTCTCTTCCTATTAATCCTATCTTATGTGTTTATTTACTTATGCCTCTAAGCAGGATGGAGTATACTTGTACTTCACTTCTTATATTCTTCTTAGTGTCAAAACTATTTGCTTTATTTTGTATTTGGTCACCTCTCTTAAAGAAATTCTCTTAAGGTAATTTTCCTGAACTGATCCATACATACACTGTTGCCCCCAATGCATCCTTTTAGGATCATAATCAGCGACTAAAAATGAAACTGTGACTTGAGTGTCTCACCTTCCTCAGCAGAGGTTTTATCAAGGACTTTCAAGGATCACTTTGAAGAAAGCACATGTTTGAGTGTTCTGCACATTAGGGGAAGGACATACCAAGTCAAGAGTTAAAAATCTGCAGATATGTTGTTGTCTACATGGCATATATACATACCCAGTAGAAGTATGGAGGGTGTTCAGCAAGTGCTGTCACCTCTGATGAAACCCAGATCTGCTGTGGCCAGCAGTAACTCGTGGTTTCCATTGACATTTCTTCCCAAGGATAGGTTCACTCTCAGGAACAAACAAAAATACTACATGACAAAGTTAGTGCATATTCTGGTTTTAGTAAACCATTGAGTCATATAAATACTGACCATTTTTTTAAATCATAATCTATTTTTAGTTATTTTGAAAATGTATTTAATTGAACAAAGAGTTTCCCAGAAACACAACTGCAATATTTCATTATTAACAGACATTTTCACAATTGCCAAATAGAATTACTCTAATACTAGGAAAAACACAAATAAATTCAAGTAGGGGGAAGAGAGGAGGAGGGAGTTTGGTGAACTCTGATGTAATGGTCACAAGGTAGGGGTGTATGACATACTTCCTAGGTGAAGGAGTCAACTATAACTTTTACTTAACCTAACAAATGTAAACAGTGTAGCCTAATGGTACCCTTCCATTAATCTGAAAAAAAAAGCACATAACCTATAAAAAACAAATAGGAACTATAGAAATCTAGTAACATCAGAAAAGGACAGATTTATTGTTTCTGAGCTTCAGAAGGAAAAACCCTAGCCCACACTATTCCACATGCATTCCTCCATCTGAATTGGCTAACCAATGTTGCAGCGAATTCAGAGTCTGTGGTTAAACCAGAGACCTCAGCTAACACTGTAGTACATCATAGCCATTTAGCGATGATACACCACCTACAAACGTGGGCAGTTGCTTTTGGACATTTCACTAGAAGATACTCACCAGAACTCCTAATAACATAATGTGATACGTAATTTGTTTAAGAAGTGTTTAAATAAGGAGTTGCTGAAATTTTACCTGTCAAGATTCCAGAATTTAATCTTGTGAGCAGAATCTTCTGAATGGTAGTGAAATATTCTAGTATGATGGTTGCTATAAGTTTGACAAAGGCCTGTTCAAATAACTTAAATCCAACTTTGCTACAGTTTCTGAATATCTAACATAGGATAGTTCAAAACTGTGAACTTCCTTGTGCACCTATGATGTATATGGTGCTGTGCTGGGTGAGTTGATAAAAAGTCATTTCTGCTACATTCATTCTACTACAGGAGACAAAAATCTTCTTGGTAGTAAACAACAAAAGCACATTTGGCTACTTTAAGCAAAAAAAAAAAAAAAGTTGATAAGATTTCTGTGGCTCACAGAATCAAAAGGCAGTAGAAAGAACAGGTTTAGGAATGAGAGGAACCAAGCACATGCATCTATCTATTTATCTTTTATTTATCATCTATCAGTCAATCATCTATCTGTATCAACATCTATATTTATATCTATCTATCATCTATCAATCATCTATCTACCCTATCTATATTCTTTCTATCATCTATCACCTCTATTATCTATCATCTATCTCTATTTACCTATCCATCACCCAGTCAACCTTCCATCCATCACCTGTCTATCTATTATCTATTTATCTATCAATATCTATCATATATATATATACACACATATATCTATATTATTTTATTTTATTTTATTTTATTTTTTGCAGTTTTTGGCCAGGGCTGGGTTTGAACCTGCCACCTCCAGTACATAGGGCCAACGCCCCATTCCTTTGAGCCACAGGTGCTACCTTATCAGCTATATTTTTTCTTTCATCTATCTATCTATCATCTATCTATCTATGTATCTATCTATCTATCATTTATCTATCTGTAGGGGATAACTAAAATAGAGGAAATTGAGGCCTGATCTTTAGCATAAGATTCGCTTCCTACATGAGAGACCTAGAGAATCATGAAAATGGCATGTGAGTTGTGTATGTGCAGATCAGAAAACTGGCCTCAAAGTGAAAATGTATATGTGAGATATAGCAATAATAATGATAGTAACAATTCTCTAGATTCCAAAGGTCACTTGATGTTGGACTCAGAGGTTGTGCTCAAGGTCTGCGGTTTGTGAAAAAAGAGGTGGAGACATTCTATCTGACATTCTCCATGTCGTCCCTAATCAGTGCTAATGTTGGACAAGCAGCTTTGGTCTACTTCTTCCCGTTTTATGATAATAAATATAGACTGAGGTTACTCCTCGCAGAGTTCCTCAGTCCCCCTACACAGACTTTGTGCCAAGCCTCTTCATTTCTTGTGCCAAGACCCCCTCATCAGGCGACCCCAAACCCCTTCACTATATCACACACACACACACACACACAAATAGCATTCTAGAAGCTCAAATGCAGGAAACTGGGACCATTCAGCAAATATTTCTAGTAGGGATCTACACTCGTATGCTTGTGATTTAGCTACTATTGCTACTCAATTTCCTCCACAATAAGAATAATTGCCACTAAAAGTCACAGAAGAGTCTGAAGTCTAGTTACGTGCCTGTCCTGGCAGTACCAGAATCTGGTCTCCTACACTTCCACAGTTGGACATTCACATATCCGGATTTACCCTTCTGCCAAGGTCAAACATAAAATGGAAAAAGTAATTCCCCAAAGGAAATAGGGGTACTATTAAGAAAGGAGATGACACTGGGCATTGGCCACTACAAGGAAGATGGCGTGCTTCATAGACATGAGAGATGATGAGGGCGAGAAAGGAACCATAGAATTTGTTGGTGAATTAGAAGGTCATTATTGTTGGTGAAAGGCGGGACAACACTGAAGTTCCACTGAAGAACAACAGGAAAAAGAAAAATGTGATGGCACATGGGAGTTAAAGTATAAAACAAACATTTTAGGTTTGATAGGCCAGAAATACACAAAGTTACATAAAAGAGACAGAATATTCTCCAGGCCAGTAAGACAGGACTGGATTGAAGGCATTACCTTATCTGAAGAAAGAATGTGTCATTCAGAAGGGAAGATGGCCAGTAAAGAAGCAGCAGAAAGGCACAAGCGGGAGAAGAGCGCCCTGATTAGATGGTGGAAACAGCCACTTTCTCAGGCAGATGCGTCCTTATCATGGAAGCAGACACACTGGTGCCATTAAACATTCCAATCACCTGAGTAACTACAAGACATCCAATTCTTTGCTCACTAATGTTCCTTCAAACTGACTTCTATGTAACTTTCCTATAGGGAAAGTCCAACAGAAAGAGATGGTTTGATAGTTCTATTTCTTTTTCCTAACACATACCCTGGTTTATATACCAAAATAGCATGAGTCAGCATCCTGAATAGAATCAGTTTTACAAAACTGCTAAAGTTGAGTTTCTGGAGTTGCCAGGCTGAGAGTCACAGCCTTCATTGATTGAGTTCACCAAAGTAAATGGCAAAGGGAGAGGACTCTTGGCAGCCAGCTAGCTGATTTTCCCCGGCAACAAAACTACTTTGTTGCCTGCTTTGTCTCAAATGTCTTTAGTGGGTAACTAAAGAAAAGACTCTCAGTGAAGAGATGGTTGGAGGAAACAGACTGCACAAAATTGTCTTAACAATAATACCCCTTGATACTTAGTTTGTGTCTTACAATTTTCAGAGTACTTACACTTAAATTATTTCATTTGACTATTTTGCAGGGGAAGCAAGGATTTGAGAACCTACTGGGCAAGCTTGGGTGCTGTCATGTTGAGATTATGCAGTTTACAGGTGAGAAGTGGCAGAGATGGGACTCTTTATTCTGCCAGTCCAGACCAGTCTCCTGCCATTGGTCTGTAGTTTCTATACTTTCTTAGGCATGGTGTTGGTCACCATGGGATCATAAAAGGTGAGTGGGAAACGGTTTTGAACTTTAAAGAACAGGCAATGCTATAAAACTACACATTTACATCATCTATTATTGTTTTTAAGCTTTAAGAGGCTGAATTGATATTCAGTCACTCACTAACCTAACCTGAGCATTACAATTATAGTAGGGAATTAATGTACACAGCTATGATTTATAATAATAATAAAAAAAGAATTATAGTAGGGAATAGGTAGATATGTTTCCCTGATCAAACTTTCAAATCTAGAATGTACTAAAAATCCACTTTGTTTGCTTCATTGCCAAGGAATTGGGGAGCTCCAAATTATTGAGTGTATGGTGATCTATATTTAGTACCAGAGACTTTATGAACATTGTTTTACAAAATCATCTCAAGTACTTTTGCGAATCAGAATCTTTTGAGAAGGCTCTCAGTTCACTTGTAACTTACTTTCCAGATACCTTTTCCTGTAGATAAACCAAACATACCATCATGGGAAATGCTACCTGTCTTGTCCTCTACTGCAATCTCAGCACCTGACATAGAAGGGACTCCATAAACATGTCTTAAATTGGGTATAAAGAATCTGTCTTTTAAAGGTAAATGCTTAAATAATATTTCCAATATTTGAGGTATAGGATCAAAGTTTAAAAAGGAGGTTTGAATTAATCCAGAGTCTGTTTTTACTTGTTCATCTGAATCTTGTTATGTCTTTGCATACTGAGTAATAGCATTTTTCCGTGAAAACTCATCTCAGAATTTTATACCCATGAATTTCTACATCTTTCATGCCAACAATTTATCTATATTTCTATTAAGAGAGCCCAAACCAAGCTTTAACTAAAGATTAAAACAATAATTTAGAGAAACATTTAAGAACAGAAAAACCTAAGATGCAAATACATGTGTGTACGTATAAGTGAATAAGAAAGATAAATTTTCTTCTACTGTAGATTTATTTCTAGCTAAGGAACAGAGTAGACTTTATGCTTTTTCTCTTGAGCCGTTTTTGTAGAATTAATGTTGTTACAATTCAGGAGATTCTTTACCTAGTTAATTAAATAGGAATTAGCAGCCAGATCCTCAGCAAGTTGTTCTAAAAACATGTCAATTTTTTTTCTTTCCTTTGCCACCACAGAATGGTTAAAGCAATAAAATCACTTACAGGGGAATGGTTAACTTAACAGTAACTCCCATGAGTGGATTAATAAATTGTGGTACATGTATACCATGGAATACTATGCAACCTTAAAAAAGATGGAGCCTTTACCTCTTTTATGTTAACATGGAGGGATCTAGAACATATTCTCCTGAGTAAAGTGTCTCAAGAGTGGAGGAAAAAGTATCCAATGTACTCAGTACTTCTATTAAACCTACGTTTATTTACTCACACTTTCTTATGAAAGATAGAACACAACTATAGCCCAGGATGAAGGACAGAAACGGAGTGGGAAGAGATGGGGTAGGGAAGGTTTGACAGAGGGAGGGTAAAAGGCGGGACCACACCTATAGAGCATATGACAAGTCAAATCCGTCAAGTATAGAACATAAATGTCTTAGCAGAATAATCAAGTAAATGAGGGGAAAGCTATGTTGATTGGTTTGATCTAACCCTTGTCAGATTGCATAAAAAAAAAAAATCAACACATTGTATTCCACATATGAATAAATGTATTCATGATCTATGTGTATTTAACTTAATAAAAAAATAAATAAAATAAATAAAAAGTTACATTAAAAAAAAGAAGAAATAGTTTTCTCATTCTCATCCTGGATATAACATGGAGATTTTATCAAAACCAACCTTCTCTTACCTGAATTCCCTCCCCCAAATCTAATCTCCTTAAATTAGGAACTGTTATAGCTCTATCTAATTCTCGGTTACTGCACCTGTAATAGTTGCAATTATCCAGTTATTTATTAATCTACAGAGATTTACTGAGCATCCATTTTGTTCTAGAAAAAGGAGTCACACCAGTAAATAGTATAGAGTGTGCCTCCCCAAATTTCTCTCCTCTTGGGAAGATAGAAAAAAGAGAAATAAATAAAATAGTTTTAGGTAGTTATAACAGTTATAAAGAAGTTAAAACAGGGCAATGTGATGGAAACAGGAATGCAGTGTAGAATTACTTTAGGTGTCTTTTAGCTACCCATTGCTGCATACAAATAACCCCCCATATTTTGTGCTTTAAAATGATAATACTATAAATTTCCCACAATTCTTTAAGTTGATTATGTTTAGCTGGGTGTTTAGCTTCTGCCCCACGCTGTGGAGATCGAGTTAACTCATGAGGCTACATTTATCTTGGGACTCTTTTGACCCTGGCTTGTTCAGCATGGCCTTTGTCTTTCTTGGGTCTCTTTTTATATGGATTCTTGTTTTTGGAATTCTAACCCAATGTTTTTTATACCTTAGTGACTAGCATCTAATGCAAAGGAAACAGCTTCCAGGCTTTTTAAAGTTTGGGTCAAGAGCTGGCCCAGTGTCACTTCTATAACATTCTGTTAGTCAAAGTAAATCCCAAGGCCACCCAGACTAAAAAGGATGAAATTAGATGGTACCTCCAGATGGATGAAACAGCAAAAGCTTTGTGGCTATCTTTTATAGGGTAGATGATTATTTGCTTAATCACCATTTATGCCAGACTCTAAGCTCTAAGAAAACAGGGGTAATAATTATTGTTGTCCACTACTGTTATTTACTACTGTAATACCAGTTTCTAGCCCTAGCCCTAGATGCACGATAGTGTCAATAAAGGAAAGGATGAGGAAAGCAAATACTTGGTTTGTCTATCACTTCCTTCCCATCTTACAATCATGAAAGGCATTCCTAATGGATCATAGAATTCTTTGATTCAGTCAAACTTGTCATGCATTGTATCACCATGGACAGTAAGCCCAGGAAAGACTTTAGGAAGTAAGAGCAGCAGAGCTTAGAAAGCTGTGTAGAATTTGGACAGGCAGAAAAAAGGAACCACGACTTTCACTGGCTTGTATTCACTCCCTTAAGATGAATTAAAACAAAGAGTCTCCTCTTGGCAGAGAAATTCAAAAAATTATCAATGAATCATACCACTCTCTTCTGGGTAAGGTATATCCTCTTGGGGTACATGGTTTGGCAAGTAGACAGCCAAATTCATGTGTGAAGGAAAAAGAGCCCCTTTCTCCTAGGCAGATTTCTCCCTGGTCTGGGGAATGTGGCTTGACCCAAAGCTTTGGTGAGTCAAGGCAACTTAGAGAGGTGTACAAGGCAATTTAGGGCATTTGGACATGAACAAACTCAAGGAGGTATGAGTGAAAGTTAACTGTGAGTTCATAATTTTCAACTCTAGAGTTAATTTTTCCTATAACCATTGCTCTTTCAGGTTAAATATATATACCTATAATGGTTTATTTGAGGACCAGTTGATGCTACCCTATGATCAGGTGGGTTTACAAAGATGACTAGTAAGCATCAAACAATGATTACATTTCCTCCATGTCAAAACCACCAAATAAGATGTGAAAGCCCCAGATGTTTTGTCTGCAACATGCCAAACTATTAGTTAGACTAAATCAACTCCCTTTGTCCCCTTTCATTGTCTTGTGAAAGTATAGAGGAAGCCCCCATCAATGAAGAAACCAGAAATCAAGCCTTTTTTTGTTTCTTTGAAGCCAAGAAGATAAAAATAGCTTGTCAATAGATGCTTTCACTTTTCAACCAGATGTTGGGGCATTATAACCACAATACTATATAAAATATGTAGATTTGCTTCAGGATGCCTGGAACTCTCTAGTACTTCTGCATTCCAATGTATTAGACACAATACTATACAAATCTTTCTAAAGTCTATTTCTTCATGCCTTGAATCCTATAACACACCCATAACTTTGAGGAATACATCTTAGCCTGGTATTTAAGACCTCTGGTCTAATTATTACTTCTCTCTTCTAGCACGACTCTCTTATGTTTTACATATTCTAGACCAGTGTTTTTTAACCCTGACACTATTGACATTCTGGGCTGGGTAATTTTTTGTCCTGAGTACTGCAGGATCCTCAGCAACATTCCAGGCTTCGCTCTTTTAACTCCACGTCTTGCTCTTTCTCTCATGCATTTGGTTTTTCCTCTTGCATACATTTTTTGTTGGTAAGTGAGATGAATAATGTGTTCATGTAGTTTTTGTCTTTTTTACCAGAAGCCTAGAAGGAGATTGCATGGGGAGGAGAAGGGGGAAGAGAAAAGTGTGGACTCCAGTTATTTATCATTTGACCCCTTCAAGTGAATAGGATAGAGATTGCTTGCTGAGCATTGCTTTCCACCTAATGAAACACCAGACTGTATACAACCTGGACTGTCTCATTTCTTCGTCTTTAAAATCCTATAAGGTAAGGGACATCATCTTCATTTTAGAGGGGAGAAAACTGAGGCCCAGGGAGTTAAAGTTACTTGCCACAGATAGGCCAGAGAAGAAGGAGGGCAACAGTGATTCAAGGCAAGGCGGGCAGTGTCCAAAAGCTCTTGCTTGAAACTATATTTAAGTTTATAATGATTTAGGAGATATTATCCTCGAGACAGCTTGCTTTGGTTTCATCTTCCTGTTATTAAAAGATGGATCACCTGGGAGAAAAGGCCAATTGAATTTCCATTTTCCCTGTGTATTTCCATCCAGGGTTTTCACTTGCCTCTGATGACTTTGTCAGGCCTTCCTCTCAGGAGTAAGAGCTTCCAGGGCTGAGCTCACACCAAACATGAAGCTTTTGGGAAAGAGTTAGGAAAGTCTGTTCAGCTGGGTTTGTGTGTGTGTGTGTGTGTGTGTGTGTGTGTGTGTGTGTGTGTAAAGGGAGAAAGTGTGTGTGTGTGTGTAAAGGGAGAAAGATATAAAGTACAGTTTATCCCACTCTCAAAATAACTTAGTGAGTATTTGGGCTTTCAAATTCTTATGAGGTCAGTCCTTTATGAAGAAGGAGTTATTTGAAAGGGACTTCAATTTAAGTCTCTTCCTTTCTCTCCCCTTCCTGAGCACAGCAGTGAGAGGGAAGCAAACTGCTCATCAGATGGCTGGTGAACTTGTGACACCCAGAAAGGACTGAGGGTGCCCTTACCTCTGGCTTCGGGTTCTCTTTTGAGCCTTTCCCCTTCAATCCTCTTTCTTTTTTCCTTTCCCCATATAGGGTCTTCTCTAAGTTTGATATTCATTCTAAAAATGCTACCTATTAGTGCCAGCTTTAGACAAAGCACCCAACTAGGGCTCATTTATTCATCTATTCCAATAAATTTGTTGAGTTCCTGCAAAGTGCAGGACATGGGGCAGCAGCAGCGGCTCAAGGAGTAGGGCACCAGCCCTATATACCGGGGGTGGTGGGTTCAAACCCGGCCCCGGCCAAAACAGCAAAAAAAAAAAAAAAAAAAAAAAAATGCAGGACATGGTGTTAGACATTTTACTTAGATTATTTCATTTATTCACTTGAATAAACCTACAAGGTAAATATCATTACTGGTTTATATAAAAGAGACCCAACATATGGTCAGAGAAAGTAGACCTCTCTTATACATTAATATGAGTATAGAACTGAAATTCAACCCTAGAGGGGGGTTGTCTGTCTGTAAAGCCTGTGCTTTTAGCCACTGTAAATCATTTCTTCCTAGCAATAAACCAATGATAGCTGGGCCAGCTGGGCTATTGTTTATGGCTATTGTATAAGGAAGACTAGAAGGAAGTGGGGATGTTGAGCCTGGCAAAGGAGCTACCAGATATTTGATTAACTTGATGTGGAAAAGGGATAAATGGGGGCTGAAGGGTAGGAGATACATGGAGAGATAATTCTGTTCAAAACGTAAAAGGAGTTTTAAGAGTTGGAACTCTCTAACAAATGAATGCATTTGAGAGAAGGGGGTACCCCATAATTTGAAGACCTCAAGGATGTGCTGTATAATCACTTGACAGGGCTGTTTTTTACAGGGAGAATTGAGGCAGCTGATGAGTAGGTGAACAGAATGAGCTTAGCCCTCTGGATTTGTGATTCTGTGATGATTCCCTGGCCAAGAGTTTATAGGAACTGGAATAAGTTTCTTTACCTGTTTTGGCCCTAGCCTCTCCATTTGTTAATACTCCCATCTCCAATCTTCCCAGACCATGTGAGGCTCAGGGACAAAGCTGTATCTAGGGATGTAAGTACAAGTATAGTTTTATTACTATTTTAGCCTGACAGAGGTTAATAAAATGTTGATATCTTTCATTCTCAGGTTGACTGGCTCAATCTTGGAGACTTGAGCCTGGAGTCAAGGTCTTCTCTTAGTAATTTGCTCTTATTCTTTTTTTGATTTAATCCAAAATTTTTTATTTATCTGCTGCCATCACTGAGGAAGAACTGTCCTGATACATACCCAGACTCTTGATTGGAAGATCTTAGTCCTTTCAAAATTATAGTTCCATTAGAGGGCAAGGTGGGCCAGACTAGTCAGGAGAGACTGATAGCCAGTGACAGGACTGTGAGAAGGCTGGAAATTAGGAAGAACAACAGAGGAGGGTTGGCATCGACTTCAGGTGGCATTCTAGACAGGTTAGGTGAGTAATGTACAAGCAACCCCTGTAAAAGGCTGTTGCAAGGATTACCTGTGTTAAATATACGTGATATACTCTGGCACATAATAAGTAGTATAAAAATGTCTATTTTATTGTTGTTACTATATTATCCTCTGAGTCTAGCACAGCAATTGCACATAGTAGGTGCTTTATAAACATTTGTTGAATGAATAGATGAATAAATGAATAGCTCCCCCCCCCATTTTTTTGGTAAAACACATTTTAAAGGCAAAAGCAGTTACATATTTTGGTAATGGTAAAATTTTGCAGAGGAAATGGGAAAGCCATGTAAAACCTGAAATCCTATTGTTTTCTGCTGCCTTTGTGACCTGTCAGTCCAGATTTTTCACAGCAATTTTTACTATAATGAAACTCTTGGAAATCAGAGAGTCTTTGGAAAATATGATTATGGGATGATTGTTTATCATTAATACAGCCTTTGTCAATTTCTAATCCTGAATGAGTTTTTGTTTGAGCCCAACAATTGAAGATTGTTCTTTTTCTGATTTTTCGAGTGACCAAATGCTTTTAATTTAGAAAATAACTGTGATGATTTATTCCTTATATTTATAGCTAAATATAAGCATGGATATGTGTTCACTGGGTAAGACTGCTTGCTTTTGTATTGAAGAGGGTACATGTTCAATTCTTTTCTAGGTGAATGTTAGAGGGACCACCATGACCTATCCTGAGTCTTTGTTCAACTAAGCAGAGTCCTCTTCCCTCGCAGGCCAGGAAGGTTGCATTGGGAGAAGCAAGTAAGCTGGAGAATTACCAAGCCACTTCCTCACTTCAGGAAAATCATCAAAGTTACATGAAAGTACCCCTAGGTACTCTCAGTGAAGCCCATATACCTCAGAGCTGGAGCAAGGCTTGCAACAGTTTAGCCTATCAGCCCCGGGCCTATCAGCCCTGGCAAGCTCTTCACCTGGAGAATACAGAGTCATACAAGCCAGTTAAGGGCACAAAAGTCAGTGCCTGAGGTTGCATGAAAAGGTTCATATTGTCACTCTAATGCCTTCCTTATTGAGCTGACTTCAAAACTGTCATCACAACTGAGACCTGGCTTCAGTCTTACAGGCCTAAAATCTACTTTTCCAGGGTACCCAGGCTCTAATATGCAGTTAGTTTGCAGTAAATATTAAGAATCAATATTCTTATTCTCTTTCACTTGGCAACTTTTTGCAAAGTTTTGCGAGTTTTCTGGCTGTAGTTGTCTATCTACTGGAGTTCCCAAGTTTCTTTAATTTGCATCACCTCCCTGCCAAAGAATAAAGCAAAGGCCTTGTTAACATGTGTCAATAAAAGGTAAGTCTATTTTCTTTGTTTTTGCTACAGTTTCCATTCCCTTGGCCCAAATAGGGAGGGAGTGTTTGTGGCATATAAACATTTCTCTTACATCAGTGGGAACAAACCTACCTTTGGCTTCTGAAGAGGCCACCTAGAATGAGGAAGTCAAGATTGTTTCACAGGAAATACATAGAATGGTTAAGTCTCATTTGAAACACAAACTTTCTTATTTCAATCAAAGAGCATTCAAGGTATCTCTTCTTAAAAGAGGCTCCTGGTCATTGCACATTACCAGACTGTGTGAGAATAGTGACACTTTTTCTCAGTCTTATAACAAGCCCTTTTCACGGTGGCTTATTAAATCCTTACAGACCCCCTGCAAAGTATGTGTCATATTCCCTACTATGTGGTGCAGGCTCCAAAAGGTTACACAATTTCCTTGGATTCCCCAGCTAATAAGCTGCAGAGGCACAGCGTGAATTGGGTTGTGTCTCCATGTCTCACCCTCTGTACTGTCTCGAAGCAAGGAAGGAAAGAGAACAAAGGAGGAGGGAAGGAGGAAGGAGAGAAGGGAAGGAGAAAACTCATGCTTGAAGGGTAGGCAAACATGCAAGTCAAAATCACATGAACCTATTAGGTTTTCCACTCTTCATAATGTTTTCTGTAGTAGAATCTTGTGGAAAATGTTAGTGGTTGACTCAGTGGGACTGCCAGCAAAACCTACATTTTGAAAGTTGAGTGGAGTGCTCACATTCGCTTGGTCTTGGGATGAGAGTAGGGAGAAGTTCAAAGGAAGAGAAGACATTAGGGAAACACATTTCTTTAACTGCCTGCAGGAGGAAACTTTTCACAACTGGAAAATGCAAGCCATCTCTGCCAGCCCTGGAGCATGGAGACTTGGCCTCATTAATCATGGCTGTCAGGTTCCTTTCTGTAAACAGAAAGCTGTTGACATACAAAATATCTTCTGTTTTTCATGGAAAAGCAAGAGGGAAATGGTGAAATATACAAGCCATCAAAGTAAATGCTTGCTAGAGTCAAAATAGAATGTCACATGCCCTTATTAAATACAAGGCAAAGCAAAATTCTGAAGTCCTTGGAAATCCTCAAGAGGATATTTTTATATCTAGATATAGCTTCTATAAATAAGCTCTTGCGAAGAAAAATGTGGAACAAATAGAGATGCAGTGATGACACTGATAAAGGGAAGATGAGTACATGTCAGTGTGATCACAGTTGTTTCTGTGCAATAGCAAATTATATGAGGCATGCCTGTGGTTGAGTGCCAATCACCACCTTCATAGGTCTGTCTATTCTAACCCATCAAATAGGGTAGACAGGGCTTTGGCTGGTGGGACAGAATTGGAACTTAGAACCAGAAGAGTCACATGGAGTTCAAATATTAGCTTATGTAATTGGAAAGAGCAGCTAAATTCCATTATACATATCCGGATACCTTGAGAGCATAGAAGACAAGGTGATCAGGAAGGCGAGGGAGGCAAGGCTAACATCAAATCCAAAGGGGGAGGAGGAGAAGAATCAGAGTTAGAGAAGTGGATCAAGGTAAGAGAAGGTTGGGAAGAATGCCACATGTTTTTCTCAGATAAAAGCAACCCTAGGGCATGTCTGTGCAAGACGACAACCAGTTCCTGCCATTTTCATGACTACTACCTTAGACCGTGCCTCTGCCATCTACAATCGACATGACTTAGTAGCTACCTGACCAGGCGGCTTTCCTGCTTCCACTCTTGCTTCCCTGCAGACTAGTGTCCTTCCACAGTGGTCTTTTTTGTAAAGAAGATCATGTCCTTCTGCTCAGACCCCCCCCTCCCCCAATAATGCCTTTTATTAGAATTAGAACAAGATATAAATTTATTACGATGACCATCTAGTTCTTCTATTCTCTGGACATATTTCTCCTCTCAACTCAAATTATTTCACTCTTTCTCTGGTTGATTCTGCCATGGTCCCACTATGTAGTTTTGTTTTTGCTTTTCCTTTCTTCTAAAAATTTTCTTCTCTCAAACATATAAAGTTGTCTCTGCTTGATAGACTTTGTACTTGTTGTCCTGTTACCAGGAATACTCTTCCCTCTGACATTTACATTTTTGGCATCTGCTCAAGGTTAAGGCTCAATTCAAATATCTCCTATTTACTCAGAGAGGTCTTTTTAAACTTTCTTATCTATTAGCATGTGTTTCTTAGTTTGGGAGGGTCGCATGGACAAGAAATCTTTATACCTGAATTCAGAAAGTACTAATGGAATAACTTGGTAGCCATGATAATTAGGGCACAACCTTGCCAAAAGGTGAATTACCATGAACAGCCCTTGTTAGTTTAGCATCTATGAAAAAACTGTTATAGTCAATGTGGTAAGACATGCGAAAGTGCTTGGAAAATCTAACAAGAAGCCAGTTGCTCTTAGGCAAATAACTACAGAGCGACACATACAGGTGTAAGGAATTCATATTTACTGGCACAAAATCAAGCAGAGAAAGAAAGAAATTGCTTTGAGAAAACTTGGGTTTGCATTTTTTCAGTTAAGGAAATCATATAATGAAAATATTCATTTCGCAGGCCCTTTATCATAGATTGTAGAATAGGAAGCAAGTTAACAAAGCATGTGTCTGATCTCCTGCCTTCAGAAAGGGAAAGCATCATTCCATAGTTAGTAGAGAACAACGGGAGTCAGATTATCTGTGTTTGATTCTTGGCTCTGTTCCTGTCTCGCTGTGAAATCTGGGGCAAATCACTTTGCTCCTTTGTGTCTCAGTTTCCCCACCCGGAAAAATTCAGACAATATAATATTTCATTGAAATAAAACTCTAGGAGGATTATATAAAATAATACGTGGAAAACACATGAAGCAGTGCCTGCTCAATAAAGTCCAGCTATTACTATCTTCACGTTGCAAACAAAGTAACTTTAAGGAACTCTTTCAAAGTTATACAGTTAACACACTGTGGGGAAAGGTCTAGAATCCAGACCTTCCACTGTCTGACACATGGTGGGTACTCTAAGCATTTTAAAAAGATCGGTACAATTAAATATATTTAACACCTAAAATCAACACTGGCAACAAAACAGTGTGTTCATTATATCATTTCTAAGGAAAACAATAGATATAGATATAGATATATAGATACAGATATATAGACATGCAGGAAAACTACAAGAACATACACCAAAAATGCAAATAATGGGTGACTGGCAGAAGGAGTTGAGAATATGAATTATTTTGCCTTTCCTGTCCCTACCATGTTTTCCATGTTATTGGCATTCAGCAGACCTGACATTTTTAATCAGAAAGCATACATTATTAAAAAGGCAAAACAACAATAATGCTCACTGTACAAATGAAACTCCTGTATCTCTTGAATATGTAATTAGGGCAAATACTTATTTTATTCACAGTGTGCTATAATTGAATATTTTTTCAGCTTCAAAATGCATGTAGAAATTTAATTGCCACAGTAACAATATTAAGAGGTGGGACTCTTAGGAGGTGATTAGTCTAAATGGCTCCACCCTGTGGGTGGGGTTGTGGCCAGAATGACAGGGTGATTGTGCCCCCTCTTCTCTCTGTCTGTCTCTCTCCCTCTTATCATCCACCATGTGAAGCTGCAGCAAGAAGGCTATCCTTAGTTGCCGGTACCTTGACCTTAGACTTCCCAGCCTTCAGAACAGTGAGCCAATACATTTCTCTTCATTATAAACCACCCAGTCACAGGCATTCTATTGTAGCAGCACAAATCAGACTAAGACACGCTGCTTTACACTTTCCAGACAATTCTAATTTAGACCCCATAGAACCTTGTACAGACTCCAATACCCTACATTGCCGTACCCAAATATTTTGTGGAGCTGTCATTTCCCTCACACATCTATAACTATTTCTATCCTGGCTACCTCATAGAGTGGTATATTAAAAAGTATTTGATGAGTGACATATCCATCAAGATCCTAACTTTATAAATAGTATTCCTAAGGACCCCTCCAATTCCACAATTACCAAACGATTTACAGTATTCCATTCTCTATACTGGTGATTTATTGTTACACATTTCTGTATTCTATTTCTAACCAAGACTTATGTTTCCAATTGTTTTCCCTTTTATATTAAAGCATTTGGAAATTACATGTATGTAGTTGTATTTCTATTTTTTATCCAAGTAACATTCTATATCAAAAGGATTTTAATAACAATCCTCTGAAAAATGCCTTAAGGAAATTTGACCATACTGGTCCATAGTTTGATTTCATATTGTTCATGGGTTTCATGGACAATTTTATAACCTATAAAAATAGTTTATTAAGTTTCAAGGCTCCTCTCAGAAAGTTTTGAGTCCATTGCCTTAGCACAGTCATAAACGAGAGTTTAAAAGGCAATGAAAAGTGTGTGAACTACTGGACAGCTTCTTGGTGCTGCCATGTATAATGCACCTGCAGGATTTTGGCAACATCTGTGGGCTTCTCTTGGTTGTTGCAGAGGCTAAAGTCGCCTTTCGTCAGCAGGCTCCAGGTAGACTGATACCTGCAGACTGCTTTAAGATTGGTATGTGAAAGCTTTCACATGGTCAGATTGAGAGAGTGAGAATTAGTAGTATTGGACAATGCATCTCACAGAGAAAGTATCAATGAGTAATTCAATAACCAGAGGAGCCACTCAGCTTCTGACTGCTAGACATAATCAGGAATCTGACCCATAGCAGGCAACATTTGGAGTGGAAGGCTGAAAGCTCCAGTGGATCACTACCCTCCACATTCTTCTTTTATTTTCTCATATATCCCACATGCTAATCATCAGTTAAAACTAAGAGCATAGAGCGTATATAAGGTTATCATACAATTTTAATCTTGAAAAGGGTACCTGGGCTTTTCCACTTTAGTTATAAAAATAATAGTAATAATTAAAAACAGTAATAACAACAACTGACATTTATTGAGGATTAACTCTTGTCCCAGATACTAGTCTAAGTGTTTGGCATATATTATTTCCTTTTCAAAATGCTTTCTTCACGTAGTTTGTTGTTAGAATTAAGAAAAATGACCCAGGCAGAGTTCTTAGCTCAGAGTGTTGCCAATGATGTTGGAGTTTCCTAAAAGTTTTGTTATTGTTGCCATACAAACGACAATAACAACAAACATAAATGCCTCCTACTACTCTAAATAAACCCCAGAAGGCTTTTTAAACTTTTAACCCATAGAGGAATTCCCAATGATTTGTAACATCCCAGAATTACCCACAACCTACCTCAGTGCCTGGCCCAGATTAAATAGTCAACAAATATTTATAAAAATCATGAATGTCCTAAATTGCATGGAAGTGTTTGTAAGTAGATTCCATAGACAACAGAATAGGTGGTGGTCTTCAGATTCTCAAAATATTTCATGGTCTAGGAAAATAACAAATCACTACTTTAAGAGAAATTTTGTCAATATGGGAGCAGCAAAGTCCAATGAGAATGCTGAGGAAGCAGGGAGGAAATATCTGAGTCGGGCTGTCTTCCCACCATAAGAGGGTTTGAACACCTGTGATGCTAGCCTCTAGGTTGGCACTCCGGGACTGTGCCCTCTCCCCACCTGGAAATTCCTATTTGCCCTCTGAGGCCATTTACATAAGACTTTGTGGGATTACTGACCGTACATCTAGACTTGAATGAAGTGATTCAATGCCAGATAATTTCACTCTGGTTTTGTAGGAATCATAGAATGTTAGTGCTGGAAAGAACCTCATACATGATCTATTTTAGGGTTTTCAAATTACTAGCAGATGTGTTGCCATTCTCTCTGCTGCACCCCTGGAAGACATCTCTAACTGGAGACAGCACTCAACTTCTGTACCATCTGAATCTTTCTTAACATAATATCATATGCAACTGCAGCCAATACCACTTGATTGAAATAAGAATACACAAAACATAGGTTCCCATCACTATTACATGTCCAGTGCCCTCCTAGGGGAGGATCAAGGAGATGACATTTGCGATGTTTCTGGCTTAGCCATGACCATTGTGGAGGGAGTGATATGAGGCATTTGAGACACGAAGGATTGTGATTTCACACTACAAAGATTTAAGCCAAATATCATCTTCTTCATCTTTGCTGTTATTTTCTCTCATATTTTTGGAATAAAGAAAGAAACTCTTTGAAATGACCTTCTTCCCACTCACAAATCTAGAAGTGAGCTAAAGAAATTATAAATGATTTTAAGTATTGTATACTTTTTTATTTCAAATAATAAGACAGTTAAGCAAAGTTTCAGGCCTCAGACCCCTTTTATCGCATCTCTCAGTATCCTCAAAAAGGGGCAGTTTGGGGAATATCCTCTCATTAGAGTTGAGAGACTTGAGCTGTTACATCTGTCTGAGGATGTCACTTTGCTGTTCTGGGCCTTGCTTTCTTCTAGTGTTATGGAAAAACATTGTATACATCAGAGAAACAAAAGCCTTGCATCCTCATGTATGGAAGAGAAATAAATGGATTTTTATAGAACCAAATATGAAGATGTATTTATTTTCTTATGTCTGTGTATGTGTGTGTGTGTGTGTGTGTGTGTGTGTGTGTGTGTGAACAAAAAGCATTTATAAGGTAAGAAGGAGGTTTAGCTAGAAAAAAAAAAACATGAAATAAAGTCATTTCCAACTTTTTAAGCCATCAATTAAATAATGTAGACCTGACTTCACAATTAGTAAGCATCATTGTAGTTCTCATAACTTAGAATAGAATGCTTTCTCTGCATAATGAAGAAAGATAAGATATGAGCTTTGCCATAAACTTGTCCAGTTGAGTCTATGGGAGAAAACTGAAGAAAACTGGAATTTTTAAAGGATACCAGGAGAGATCAAACTTGAAGTTCTGACACAGGCTAGATTTTTTTTTTTTTCTTGTGAGGATGGTAAGGGTGGCCAGGGAGAGGAGTCTTGCCAAATATGAGGCTATCTTTCTGCCTTCTTTATCATATATTCTAAGTAAACTGGCTCGAATCCCATCCTTCTCTCTGCTTTGGTGCTGGCCCCTTTTTGAAATATGAAAGTTGCAGAGGTAAATTAAAAAATAAGCCAGTTTTATAAGAAAACATATTTATTGGCTGAATAATAAAACTTAGGAGTTAGTAGAACTCTCCCAACTTGAAGTACAAGTTACCAATAAGCAAACAGAAGCAAAACCCCCAAATACATGGAGAAAGAATATATTGGCGACCCACATGACAGGCCCGTGGGGGTGTGTGGAAGCCATCTGGCCACTTCTCTGTAATTTACTGTAGCCCTGATGACAAAGCACAGACAAGGCGAGGCAGAGCGAATCCCAGCATCAACGTGCGACCACTGCAAAGCTCGAACTCTGTAAATGGGGCCGCTTTAACTCACACCCACAGAGGCACTTGGCAAATCACCCCACAAAGGACCATTTGCATAGAGTTTCTTGACAATATTGTTACAAAGCAAAAACAGAAACAACTCTCCAATCATGGTTAATAAATAAGAGAGGAAAGGAAAAGATCTAACAAGCAGCTGCCATGAGCCGGCAGCACCTTGGACCTCATTTGAAAAACAGGCAACTCTGACAGCTTTTCAGAGAGGAGGCTGGAGGCTGAAAGGAGCTGTGCGCTACCCTCTCTCGCTGTTTCCACATAATCTCTAGGATGCAGAAGTTTAAACAGCCCCTACCACATTAACTGTCCTTTTTAATGTGGCTGAAGGGGGTATCTCTGCAGAGTTACAAAGCTCTCTAGTAACGGCTGTCAAATTGTCCTTTCCAGGTGATACATCCGTAACAATCACATAAATAATGTACAAAAACAAAACCAAAAAACTAAATTACTCCACTCTGAACTGTTTTTTTTTTTTTTTTCTTTTTAAAGATGACCTCAGATGCATTTTCAAAGTGCAAATCTGGATATAAAAAAATAGTAGGTATAAGGGGTATAAGTAGTAGGTATAAGCCCACCTTTCACCCCCTGCCCCGCGCCCTCCGCAGTGGGGCTGATTGACGCCCTTACACCTACACTTTGAGATAGTCGTTTTTCAGCCGACCTAACCGAGTCCCGTGGCTCCGGATGGTGAGGGCCAGGAG
Source organism: Loris lydekkerianus (assembly GCA_963574355.1). Lineage (NCBI taxonomy): Eukaryota > Metazoa > Chordata > Mammalia > Primates > Lorisidae > Loris > Loris lydekkerianus. The sequence goes on from CAUYPK010024891.1 coordinate 47,879, forward strand.
CTCGTATTTGTCCCTGAGCCCCACCGAAATGTCCAGCGTCTCCTTGAGCAGGGACTTGGTGTGGACCAGCATGCCCAGGAAGTCCTCGTTCAGCCTGCTGTCCTGGCGGCTGTCCTGTTCCTGACCCTGCCGGAACTTGCTCTCCAGCTCGGTCAGCGACTTGTCGGAGTTGGAGTAGGCATCCCCGATCTGGTGAGACTCCCGCCGCAGGTATTTGCCGTAGCTCTCCTCCCCGTCCAGGTCGTAGGAGATGCTCTTGCTGATGCCCTCCAGCACGCGCCCAGCGTCCTCCACCTGGCGGCCCAGCACCGTGAACTCCTCGCGCAGGGTGAGGCTCACCAGGCTGCCGGCCGGGCTCCCCTCCCTCTGCGAGCAGCGCCGGTGCTCACTCACCCTAAAGAGCAGCTGGCACTTCTCGGGGTCGTCGTTCTCCTCGTAGTCCCCATCGGGCACGAAGTAGTGGTGCAGAGTCCCGTTGGACATCTCTGGGTAGAGGGGGCCATCGAAGTAGCCCTGACACAGGTGGCAGAATAACAAACTCGTGCAGAGGAATTTCAGGAACACCATTCTGGACGTTCAGAAGGGTCGGGGACCCCAGGAGAAGATTTTCTGCCCAGATGTGGGGTGCTCTACTTGGGAGTCAGCGCCTCCCCGAGACACCGTCCGCCTCTGCCCCGGCCGGCTCGCTGCACCCTGGCCCCCTGTCCTCAGCAGGCTGCATGTGGCTGTGCACGCCAGCGTCGGGGGACGCACCTAGCCGCGCGCCCGCTCGGTGGCCGCGACCCCGCTGGCTCTGTCCGGGCTGCCCGTTAGCGGGCGGAGCGGGGAACTCCTCCTCCGGGGCTCTGGCAAGAGCTGCCGCGAGGATCCGGCTCTCGGAGTCCCCCTCGCTCCTGGGAGAGTGTAGCTGGAGAGAAAGGTTCTTGCTCTCTGATACTATTTCAATTCCTGGACTGGGTGGGAATGTGGAGCTTTTCCTCTGGCTACAGATATCCTGAGAATCTCTGTGCTCTCAAATTACAGCTGATTTCGTCACTTGGAATCCAGGGAACAAGTTTGGAAAGAAACCTCTCACCAGGTCTCTGTTGTTAAAGGTACAGGGTCTCTTTTTAAAGCCTGGAGGGGGGGGGGGGGAGGACCCTGCAAAATAAAATTTAACTTGAAGGGAGAAAAAGAGAAGAGAATGCATAGAATTTCCACAGCAGAAAGCCTGGTTTGCTATTGACCTACTGGGGAGAAGGGTAGTTATTCTGGAGAAATGCAATTTCACATGTCTAAATAAATACCAGTCTGGTTGAATTTGCTGAATCTGTCCATTTTTATCTTAGAAAGTATTCATTGTGTGTTGTCAATAAATGTACTTAAATAAGTAAATAAATATATATATATATATATATAAAAGAAAGTATGTGACTTTGAAGAGAAAACTGAAGTGTCAGTAATGGCAGTTTTGTTTGGAAATTAGTAATTATTTAAAATTTATAAAGACAATACTTTAAATAGGAATATAGAAAATTGATCAATACATAGTTGTTGGTATGTATGAGAAAAGAAGCTGAAAAATGGAATTTTGCCAGTTTTACAAGGAGAAGAACAACGGAGATCATTGTGTAATTTAATGCAATGATGCTAAGCTTCTGCACTGAATCTTTAAACTAATACTTTCCCAGCTATTACTTCTTTTGAAATACTAGAAACCTTTTTTAAGAATATAGGGCTGGTATTGTTATCCCCATTTCTCCAGGTGGAGAAATGAGGGGGCAAAGTGTTAAGCAAATTGTTTATATTCACACAGATTGTAGTTAAGTCAGAGCTCATTACATCACAGGATGACTTCAACTTAATTTGGAAAAAACCAAACAAACAAACAAACCAACCTTTTTTTTTTCCACCAGGTTATTCTAGTTTCTGAGTTACCATTGGCAAAATGGCCTTCCTCAAATCCATTCATTTGTTTAAGGAATATGTCTTGAGAATTTATTATGTATCAGGGTTTGAGAATACAGCACTAAATACAAATAAAGACAGATCCTTGCTTTCCTAAAGCTGATATTCTGGGAAACAGAGAACTAAATTAATATAAATATGCAAGTAAGATACATTGTATGTTGCACAGCAATAGAGTTGTGGAGGGAAGAATACAGGGAAGGGGTGAAAAAGCAGGCAGCACTCTTATTTTCTTGGGTATTTTCTCTTCCTACCTTGAAATGTAACGGAAATACTCCATTGATTTTCCAGTGCTCCCGGCCTGTCTTCCTTTCCAGGTCATAAAAGACTAATTTCATTCAGAGCCACAGTTTACTCAGTTTTGGGACTGTCGCACTTGTCATCACTTTCACTGACATAAGCAACCCAAACTCCTGGCTAGAATGAGAAGTCCAGTTAAGTAACTGGATCTTTCGTTAATGTGGTACCATATGTGAAGACTTTCTTGAGGCATATTGACTGCACATTTTAAATCTTGTCCACATACTTGACATCATGAAAACATAGACCAAAGGAGTTTTCATAGTGTTTATGCCAACTAGAAGATCAAGGCCTATTTTCAGTCTACCCCTGCAGAAAACTGCAGCCTCCTCCTGTTGAGAAACTGGCCTTTTAGATCTAAGAGCTGCAATGCTTTATTCCTTTTCCCTTGGGACGTTCACAAATGACAACGGAGGCATTCAAATTGGCTGCTTGGCCAAAGAAGAGAAAGGGAATTTACTGATGTTTTCCATCTCTCCCACAATCTCTTCCTTACTTACTAATCAATTTAATTAAGTGAATCTACTTGTAGGTGTAGCATTAAATTAGCTACAGTTACAAAGATGTGCACAAAATGTTTTTTTTTTTATTATTGGGGATTCATTGAAGGTACAAAGAACTAGGTCATACTGATTGCATTTGTTGGGTAAAGACCCTCTTATGAAGCACAAAAATGTTTTAGCCCACAAAGATTGGAGAATCAGACACATAAAAATATAAAGTCATTATAAAAAGGGTAAAGACTATTTGTGTTCATCCTGCAATTACCTCATCTGAAGATACAGACTCCATGTCATGTATTAGAAAGGAATAATTTTTGTGCAAGTGACTAAAAGTCCTCTGCAGTCTGACTAAAGGCAATGGAAAATTCATTGACTCATAGAAAGTCTAAGATTAGATTTTCAAATGTGGTCTGATCCAGAATCTAGTTTTTCTATCACCATTTCTTGGTTCTAGTTCCTCAACTTATGTTCATTCTTGGGCAGTCTTTTTCATCCATGGTTCCCAGGTGATTACCAGCATTGTGGTCAAGAAAGGAGTTATGCTTCCTTGTTTATATCTAGCAGGAATGACAGATTAGATTACCTGGTAGCTAAATTCAGGTCCCTCAAGTCAGCCTCAGAGGCCACAGTTGTCCTGATCTGGAGCATGGATGTATCATTAAATCAGGCTTCCTGCAGTCAGAGGTTTGGGGTAAGCCACTTGGCTTAAGATAATAAGAACTCATGCATCTTCTCAGACCATCATGGAATAAATGTTGAGCTCAATAACAACAGAAAGCTGCATACACATACAAAAACATGGAAGCTAAACAACCTTATGCTGAAGGATACATGGGTTATAAACGAGATTAAGAAGGAAATTACCAAATTTTTGGAACAAAACAACAATCAAGACAC
>CAUYPK010024895.1:0-50034 GCA_963574355.1 Loris lydekkerianus
TATTGTAATTGTTTTGGGTATTTATTTTTATTTTTGAAATTTACCAGTGGCTGCTGCATTTTCCACCTCGGCTTATACTCGAGTCACTAAGTTTTCCCAGTTTTTAGGGTAAAATTAAGGGGGTCGGCTTATACTCGGGTCAGTTTATACTCGAGTATATACGGTATTCCTTCTTCTTTAATTTTTTGGAAGAGTTTGAGAAGGATTGGCATTGATTCTTCCTTATGTGTTTGATAGAATTCCACCATGAAGCCATCTTGTCTTGAACTTTTCTTTGATGAGAGACTTTTTTTTTTTTGGCAAAGGACCTAAATAGATACTTCTGAAAAGAAGACACACAAATGGCCAACAGAAATGAGAAAAAATGCTCGATATCACTAATCATTAGGGAAATGCAAATTAAAATGCCAGTGGATGTCACCTCACACTTGTTAGAATTGCTATTTCAGAAAAATGAAAGATGTGTGTGGGTGAATGTGTAGAGAAAAGAGAACCCTTGCACACGTTGTTGGGAGTGTAAATTAGTACAACCATTATTGAAAACAGCAGGGCGTTTCCTCAGAAAACCAAAAATCGACATACCGTATGATCCAGCAACACCACTCCTGGGCATTTTTTCAAACGAAATGAAATCAGTATGTTGGAGAAACATCTATATTCTCAAGTTCATTGCAGTATGATTCACAATAGCCAAGATATGGTATCAACCTAAGTTGAACAGACTTTGAAAATATTTATATATCCAAACAATGGTGTTTAAAAGGGGAAAATGCTGTCAATTTTTGACAACCTGGTCAAACCTGGAGGACATTATGCTAAGTAAAATTAGCCAGACATGGAAGACAAAACAAATACCACATAATCTTTAGCTCCCCTAACACGTGGAATCTTAAAAAGTTGAACTCATAGCAATACCAGAGGCTGGGAGCCCAGGGGTGTATGAAGAAAGGCGAGATGCTGATCAAAGAGTACAAAGTTCCAGTTAAACAAGAGAAGTTTGTTTTAGGGATCTATTGCACAGATTGGTGACTATAAAAAATAATAATGCATTGTATGTTTCAAAATTGCTATAAGCAGATTTTAAATGTTTTCATTACAATAAGTCTGTGAGGCAATGGATTTGTTAATCAGCCTGATTTAATCACGACATATAGTAAACATATAGCAAAATACCACATGGCACTCCATAAATATATACAACTAGTATTTGTCAATTCAAAGGAAAATTTCAATAAATAAATAAATGATATTTTCTTAAAAAAAAAAAAAAAGAAAGAAAGAAAGAGAAGCCTAATATTATCTAGCACCTTATTTTCACAGCATGTTTCCAGGAATCAATGTCCCAAATCCTAACAACAATCCTCCTCTTTAAGAGGTGAGTAGGGCTCCGGTCCCATATACTGAGGATGGTGGGTTCAAACATGGCCCTGGTCAAACTGCAACCAAAAAAATAGCTGGGTGTTGTGGCAGGTGCCTATAGTCCCATCTACTCAGGAGGCTGAGGCAAGATAATCACCTAAGTCCAGGAGCTGGAAGTTGCTGTGAGCTGTGACAGTACAGCACTCTACTGAGGGCGATAAAGTAAGACTCTGTCTCTACAAAAAAAAAAAAAAAAAAAAAAAAAGAGGTGAGGAAATTGAGCCTCCCAGAAGGTCACTCTGTCTGGTAAACACAGGACCCAGGGTTCCATGCAACTTCAAGGGTGTTGTCTTCCTGTGTGCTGTGCCGCCCACTAACAGGTGTAAACAGCTGGTCAATGAGGCTGAAATATGAAGAGCACTTGCTCTTCATGAAGGGTCTTAAATAAGTCCCTACCTTTCTCTGGGATAAGTTTGCAGGTTTCAGACCCGCAGTCCTAGACCATGGTCAGGGCTATGGGCTGTGTGCAGTGTTCCAGGTGAAGAGTGTTCTCTGCCTACCACTTACTTCTGCCCAAATAGCATCAATAATGTAAGCTCTCTTTCCTGCACTATATGTAACCTAGGAAAATTGGTCTTCTGGAAAGATATGAAAAATAATTTCATGGTCTGTTTCCTCCTCTCTCAAGAAAGTCCCTGACAAATTGTCTCTTATTGTCTGTTTCTCTAGGATCATCTCACATTTGGTATCTCATTTTTTGTAATTTCCAGCCTTGCTCTTGGCTCTGGCTGGGGCCGGCTCTTAATATGACCACCATCAAACCCCAAAGACACCCCTTTATTCACTTATTCATTCACTCATTCAGCGAATATTGTCTATTTTGCCCAAGATCCAAGGCTTTCCTATAATAAATAAGAAGCTCCCTGGTTAATTCATACTAACGTGTGAAGAGCTGCTTTCTTAACTTTTTTAAAGGAAGTACGTGAACCCAGCTGCCTATTGTTTATAAATTTAATTTTCACCCATTATCTCTTTAATCCACTCCCAAAATCTTACATAGCCCATAGTGGCCTAATGTTTCTGCAGGCTGGGTAGACTCAGGCAAGTTGCTTGACCTCTCTGAATCTTTAAGCCCTTAACTTTCTGATGGGTTTTAAGGGGATAATAATTATATCAAGAAGTTACAGTGAGGTTTAAGTTCTATTACATATGAAAAGGATAAACACAATATGTACTGTTGATATTATTATTATCATCATTATGAGAAAAATACACTCAAAGTAAAGGGATTAGGTTGAACATGAGGAGGAGATTATTATTATCATCATTATGAGAAAAATACACTCAAAGCAAAGGGATGGAGGAAGGTAGAATAATGTAATAGTAAGAAGGATAGTAATGACTCCACCAACCTTTACTGAGAGCTTACCAAGTACCTTCTGCATGCCCTGGACACAGGCACATATCATATGTCATTTAACTTTTCACAAGCAAACAGGTGAGTATTGTGTTTCTATAGTTAACAGAGGAGAAAACTGAGGTTATCTGCTGATAAGCCAGGATGCAAACCCAGGGCTGTGATGCCCTCCTCTCTGGAGGCTGAGCCAACTCAGAGCTGGAGAGGTCAGAAAGCAGCCCCTCTATATCTGAGCTCTCTACATCTAATGCCTTCCAGGGTTTCAGGGTTCAGACTGAAAAAACATCTGGCTAGAAGGTAGTGGCCAAGCCCAGCTCCCACCCCAAGCCTCAGCATAACCCCAGCATCCACAAAGATTGATTTCAGGGCCTTCTCTTTAAATTGTCCTCACTGCTATGTCTTTCTAATGTCCATTCCCTAGGACTAATCATAAGAACACTTCCTAGACAGTACCCCTGGCCCCACAGCAACACTTGTCACTTTTACATTCCTTTTTCTTTCTTTTTTTTAATTTTTTTTTTTTTTTTTTTTTTTGGTTGCTTGTACATTCTTCTTCATTTGAAGTACTCTTTTTTGTTGTTCATTTTCTTCTTCCTCTGGTGATGCTCTGTCCGCTGGTTTTTTTTGTTTGTTTGTTTGTTTGTTTTTTATGTTAGTAGAGACGGGATCTTACTCTGGCTCACTACTGTTCAGACTGGTCTTGAACCTCTGAGCTCAGGTAATCCACCCACCTTGGCCTCCCACAGCACTGGGACTACAGGCATGAGCCACCATGCCCAGCCTACATTCCATTTTCTAAAACCTTTTAGGAAAATAATTCATACTAGGGTGTGAATGGCTACCATGTCTAACTCTAGCATCTCCTACCTTATGTTCCACAGATCACTCATAATGAAAACTCCTCCACCAATGAGAAAAAGAAGAAAGAATAATAATTGTTATTTGGTCAAATAAATTTTGGAAACTCTTAATTCTCTCTCTCTCTTTTTTTTTTTTTTTTTTTTTTTGAGACAGAGTCTGAGTCTGTCACCCTGGGTAGGTAAGGCTGCTGTGGCATCAGCCTAGCTCACGGATACCTCATACTCTTGGGCTCAAGTGATCCTCCCACCTCAGCTTCCTGAGTAGCTGGGCCTACAGGTGCATACCACAATGCCTGGCTAGTTCCTAAGCTCAAACAATCCACCCACCCACCTTAGCCTCCCAGAGTGCTAGGATTACCAGTGTGAGCCACTGTGCCTGGACTCTTAATACTCTGTTTTCTTTTTTAGAAATTCACAAAACATGTAAACTAATGTAGGCTCTGAGAAGTCCTGCAGTATAGACACCAACAATGCCCAAATCTATGGGGCATAATTTATTTTTTCAAGGAAAAATGGAACATCTGTGTAGCAGTCTTTAATAAATTGGATTTTGTCTGTTTTGTTCCCTATTAGATGCTCAGGGCCTGTTAATAGTGTTTGCTGTGTAGCAGACAATTGATGAATGTTTGATGAATGAATGAATGAATGAATTAGTGAGTGAATGAAGGAGCAAGTAAATCTGCATTCTAATTATGACTTTGCCTTTAACTTGCTGTATGGCCTCAGGCAAGTCCTATTTCTCTGCATGTTAAAAAGGAATGAGATAAAATTACACATTCTCAATAGAATTTCTCGCATAATAGCCAAGAAGTGAAAATTGATCTTGGGGAGCAAAAACAAGATCTTTTTATGTATAAATCACAAGTCAAATGTATTTGACCATACAGGGTACATATGCATTATACTGACATTATATGTGTGGTATAGGGGGGAGGCAATTAGGAAAATAATGTCCAAAAAGACTCATAGGGGGAGGCAATTAGGAAAATCATGTCCAAAAAGACTCTTTTGGAGGTGATAATGAAAAAAAATCAAAATGGTGAGGAAAAATTTGACTTGATGATCTAGGAGGCTCCTTCCAGGTCTGCCAGTTTATCAACATTTGACTCTAGGGAGAGAGTATTGGTGGGAATTTCTGAGGGAAGAGTGTTCTTTGAACAAAGAATATCAAGAGCCCAAAACCTCAGATGGGGATAAACCCGGTGTTATGGGCTGAATTGTGTGTCCTCGTTTGAAATAGCTCAGTTAGAAGAAAGACTCATCTGTGTTCTGTCCAGATTCACATGTCGATCCCCAAGAATGTGACCATATATGGAGATAAGATCCTGAAAGAGGTAAGTTAAAAATGAGGCATTAGAGTGAGGCTCAAATCTAAGAAGGACATCCTAGACTAGGAGGGAGCTTCCAGAGAAACCGACCTGGTTGGCACCTTGAACTTCAACTTCCAAGCTCCAGAACTATGAGAAAATACTTTTCAGTGTTTTGACACCCCCCACCCCAGCCAAGGTGTGGTATTCTGTTATGGCAGCCCATATAGACTCACACACTTGGTATCATAAAGGAACAACCCATAAAGGGACATAAGATCAGAGAGGTTACAGGGAGAGACAGATGTTGGTGAGCCTCAGAGGACTGGGAAAAATACTGTTTTGAGATTTTTCTTTTCTTGCCATGGGACAGAGAGTGCGGCACGTTCTTAAGCAAGAGAGTGACAAGGTCTGCCTTGCATTTTAACAGGATCATGCTAGCTACTGGATGGAAAACAACTAACTCATTCAGGGTCAAATACAGAAGCAGAGAGAGCATGAGGAGGAGAGAGAAGAGGGTCCTCCAACCAGGAAGGAAACAGAGGGGATGGAAGTAAGTGGTCAGATTCTGGTACATATTAGGAGTAGAGCCAGTAGGAATTGCCAGTGGATTTGCTTTTTTGTTTTTTTGTTTTTGTTTTTGTTTTTGTTTTGCAGTTTTTGGCCAGGGCTGGGCTTGAACCCGCTACCTCGAGCATATGGGGCCAACGCCTTACTCCTTTGAACCACAGGCGCTGCTCCCCTTGCCAGTGGATTTGATTGTGGGATGAGAGAAAGAAAGGAGTTAGGGATCATTCCAAATGTTTGGCCTGAACAACTGGAAAAGTGGAGCTTCTGCTTTGGATGGGTTCCATTTAAGGTGTGTATGGTACGTCCAGGTGGAGGTATTGAAAGGTCACTGGATATTCAGGTCCAGAGGGGAGGTCTAAATACAGGTAAGCACCAAGGAGGGTCTTCCCCATCCCCCATCATCTGTCTCAGCCCTACAGCCCCACTGTGCTTCCCCTACCGCAGCCCCTATTACAGAATATTTGCAATCCGCTAAGTACTTGTCTATCTTCCCAACCAAACTGAGTAAGAGAAAGGACTTTGTGTGTCTTATTTACCATTGTATTTCCCAGGACCTGGCACCCAGTAGGTCCCAGGCAGATGATCTGTTGAATGAATGGGATGATGGTACAATGAGGGGTTAAAACTTACTGAAGTGCCTAAACATTCCCCTTCCTTTCCTAAACCAGATAATGTTATCTTTTCCAACAGGCTGTTTGGATCCCCACCCCTTCCTGACCCTATTAGACTGATGGGGACTTTGTGAGCAGAGGAAGATGGGCCTGGAGAGCCTGTAAAAAGAACAGGAGGAACCAGGAGAGAGTAAGAGGGGAGAGACAGAGGAGAGAAAGAGAGAAAAAGGAGGAGAGAACAATCTCACCACTCAGGCTGCAAGTGGGATGGGTGTTTATTTCTTTGTTTTATAGACTTTCTTTGAAGTGGAGGGTGTTAAATGGGCGACCACAGGGTAGGGCATGAAAGAGAGAATTTGAAGGAAAGAAATGAAGTATGAGGATGAGAAAGAGGCTCTTTCTATGCATGGCTTTGAAACCCACAAATGAGGAACAATTTATCGGGAAGACATAACAATCATAAATATACGTATACCTAATGACAGAGCATTACATTTCCTGAAGGAAAAAAAATCAAGCAGCAAAATGGACAAAACTAAGGGGAGAAACAGATAAATCCAAATAACCAATAGTCCCATTTCATTAATTGATAAAAATGGATATTTTAAAAGTCAGCAAGGATATGGAAAAATCTAACTAACAATACCAACTGACTGGGCCTAACATTTACAGAACAGTATACCCAACAAGTGCAAAAAAATAAATAATTTTCAAGTGCACTTTTAAGTCTATCGAAGATAGACCATACTGTGCCACAAAATAAAATTTTCATTTTAGAAAACAAAATTTTATAGAAGATGTTCTCTGACCATAATGGACTTAAAAATAAAATCAATAACATCAGAATAGCTACAAAATCCCAAAGTATTTGGAATTCGGATAACATACATTTAAATAACCCATGGGTCAAAAGAAAACAAAATCTTGAGTGAAACTAGAAAATATCAAGCTGAATGATAATGAAAACACATGAAATTAAAATTTGTGGAAAGCAGTCAAAGCCATATTTGGAGGGAAATTTATAGCTAAATGACTATATGGGGTGGGGGGAGAGGCCTAAAATTCATGACCCAAGAATCTAGCCTTTAAAAGGCTAGAGAAACTTAGAACAAAGTGGATCTGATGTGAATAGAAGAAAGGAAATAATAATGTTAAGAGTAAAAAAATCAATGAAATAAAACACAAACCATAGACAAAAATTAACAAAGCTAAACATTAGTTCCTTGAAAAGATTAATAAAACTGAAAAGCACAGCTAATACTGGACCTTCTGTTTTTATTACTTTGAGTTTTTTGTGCTGACGGTGCAGGGACTGGCCCACAAGGATGCTGGGTTCACACGGGTTACAATGGGAGGCAGAAGGAGAGGGCAGGTAGCAGCCTCCAGAACTCCGCCCTTCCAGATAAGGACACAAGCGTCCCTTCGTGCCTGGCCCCTGCTCACTGCTGGATCCTGCGGATGCTCTGCACTTGGAAGGTCTGGGCGTGCGAGCCCCACTCTCGGAAGTGCTTGTAGTCACCCGAATGGTGATCACACTCCAGCACATACTGAAAACCTCGGTAGCCAGGAAACTGGGAGCAAACCCAGCTGGAAAAAGGAAGAAGCAGACAGTTACCCCACAGAGGCAAAGGGATCCAAGCTTCAAACACATTCCAGCCAGCCATCCTGACCCTCCTTCAGAGCCCAGCTCTCCTCCCACTAGGCCTTTGATCATGCTGTTCCCTCTGCCAGCTAAACCATTTCAGTCTTTCTTTGCTTGGCCAAATTGTATTTGTCCTTTAGGCAGCCGCTCAATCATCACTTCATGAGGGAAGTCTGATTCGTTCCCCCTATCAGGCCATGGTACCTTTGTAGCACGCATGTAACTCAATAATTTTCAAATTATTTGTAAAATGTAAGTCTCGTTGCTTCTTGGCCTTTTGGCTAAAATCAAGTGAAATGTCAGCCTTCATTTCCCCTTCTGTAAAAGAGAAAGTGGACTGAAGAATCATAAGGGGGCTATCTTTCTCTAAAGCAACATGACTCTTCAATGGTTTCTGAGAAAACTAAGACAAATAAACAGACAAAAAATAAAAACAAATAAAACCTACCTCCCATCTTCACCCCTGCCTACCAGGAGCCAAAGGGCACCTCAGAAAGTGTCTCTGATGTCCTTCTTAAATAAGGACCTCACACCTCAGCCTTCACCTGCCACCTCTTGGGAGAAAAGGATGGGACAGTTTCCTTAAGTCTGGGCATCCTTTCTCCCCTCTTCTGGTTGGTCACCTCTCTCAGTCAAGATGAGAGCTGACTCTAGCAATGAGCACATGACCTGGCCTAGCCAATCACAGAACCACATTCATGTGGGCATGGTCATTGGTTTAAAGTTGAGCACATGACCCAAGTTGGGCCAATGAGCACCTTTCTTGGAATCTTTGATAGATTCATTGAAGAAGGCAAACTGTCTTTCCCTAAGGCTGGAATATAAAGAAGCTGCCATCTTTGTTTTTACACAGGAAGAGTTCATTTAAGAATATAGCCACACAAAGGCAGGTAGAGCAAGAAAAGAAAAGAGAAATCCCTGCAGTGGAACCTGGATCCACCTGTACCTGAAGCTAATTACAGGGGCCAATAAATATCTCTTGGGCTTAAACCAATTTGATCTGGGTATCTATCACTTTGCAATCCCACAAATGCTGCCTGATGCCTCCCTGTGCCTCAGTGTTCTTCTTTGCAATGTTGACATCAGAGCATACAAGCCCTCAGCACACAGTTTTCACAGGAAGTATCCCTACCCTTCCCCAAATCCTTTCTTTCCCCTGTAACAAGAGTTTTGGATACACTTACGCCCCCGAGTGGACATGGAAGGAGCCCACTTCATTGCCATCCCAACCCATGGCCTGGAGAGAGGGATAGTCATCACTCAGCTCTCCTTTCCTGCCCAGGAAGTTCTCTTGCTCGAAGATGGTCAGCCTCGAGTCACGGTGATTCTACAGGCACAGGGAACAGGGTCAGACGACCTGGCGCCTCTGCTGGTCCCCACACTCCCACCCTTGTCTCTCAAGCCAGCCTTCCTTGCAAACCTTTTGGAAGAGCAATACAGCAGCAGGTACTATAAACCTTACAGAGGTATATACCATTTGTCCTTCCAGAAATTCACACAAAGAAAATAATCATGGAACAAATATGCTCCAAGGTTGTTCATTATAATAGAAAAAAAAAAAAACCCTGAATGTCCACAAATGGTGGGATTTGAGGAACTTATTCACAAAATGGAATACTAGGGAACTATGAAAAAGGATGCTGCAAGTGAGATTTAATCACAGGGAATGATGGTTTTGATACATTTGCTCAGTGAGAAAAGCTGGTTTCCAAGCCTTAGGGTTCATTATGATTCCATTTTTATAACAAAATATGTGTTTTTTTAATAACATTTTTATAACAAAATATGTCTGGATATATAGATGTAGATATAAAACAAAGTGTACAGGTTGAGCATCCCTAATCCAAAACTCCACAATCTGAAATGCTCCAAAATCTAAAATTTTTTGAGCACTAATATGAAGCTCAAAGGAAATGCTAATTGGAGCATTCCAGATTTCATATTTTTGGATTAAGGATGCTCAACTGGTAAGTACTGCCAATATCGCAAAATTTAAAAAAAATTCAAATCCAAAAATATTTCTGGTCCCAACCATTTCAGATAAGGAATATTCAACCCCACGATCTGTGAATAGCAAACCAGCTTGAGAAAAACACCGGCACTGTTAACCATGGGCTTCTATGTCAGAGCAGTGATTATCAGTGATTTTTATTTTTTTATGCACCAAATCAGATTTTTCTTCCTGAATTTGTATGATAAATATGGTGCCTTGTGTAATTTTAAATTTTTAAAAGTTGTTTTTAAAGCAAAGAGAAGTATGGACACACTGCTTTAAAAACTGAGCCTCCTTTTTTTCATCTGTAAGATGGGAGCAATATCACCCACCTCCACCCATATTCCATAAACAATAGTAAAATATAAAATCAGGAGCACTGATAATGAATTGGGAGCAAGGAATGGAACCCTTCCTTCCTGCCTGGTCCTGCCATCTGAGGTGCCTGGCTTCTCGCAGGGCAAGTCACAAAAGGGGGGGCACAAAGCTCTCTCACAGGGCTGCTACCATAACCAAACTGGCTCTGGCCAGATGTTACATGTTCCTCTTCCCCATGACATAGGTGCAATGGCCCCATTTCAAGACGAGGAAACGAGGCTCAGAGAGGGGAGACACGGAGACATCTGATACCCAAGCGTCCACTGGAGGAGCTTAGGCCTCCCCAGGAGGTGGCAGTGGGAGGACTCACAGCGCAGGCCACGGGGCGGAAGGAGGTAAGCCTCTCAGCAGGGTAAGCCGTGTTGCCGCTCCAGGCATCCCAGCTCGGGTACTCGCCCCTCTCCAGCACATACTGCTGACCCTGGAAGCCGGCGTGCTCAAAGCCCACCCACCTGCAGAGGGGAGAGGTAAGAGCTCCTTGCTGAGTTTAAGACCAGGGCTATCGCTTGGCTCCTGTAGCTCAAGGGGCTAAGGCACCAGCCACATACACATCAGAGCTGGTGGCTTCAAATCCAGCCCTGCCTGCCAAACAACAATGACAACTACAACCAAAACAATAGCCGGGCGTTGTGGCAGGCACCTGTAATTCCAGCTACTTGGGAGGCTGAGGCAAGAAAATCACTTTAGCCCAGGAGTTGGAGGTTGCTGTGAGCTGTGATGCTACAGCACTCTACCCAGGGCAACAGCTTGAGACTATGTCTCAAAAACAAAGAAACAAGACCAGTTCCTATGCCAGCTGCAGTGGCTCACGCCTGTAATCCTAATACTCTGGGAAGCCCCAGAGCTCCATTCAAGACCAGCCTGAGCAAGAGCGAGACCCTGTCTCTACTAAAAATAAAAGGAAAAAAAAAAAAAAAAACTAGCTGGGACTCAGCTACTCAGCAGGCTGAGGCAAGAGGATCTCTTGAGCCCAAGAGTTAAGCTGACGCCACAGCATTCTATCCAGGGTGATGGAGTGAGACTCTGTCAAAGCGAGCGAGAGAGAGAGAAAGAACGAACCAGTGCTTAGCATTTGAGGGTGATTGTGCCCCCCAGGAAACACTGGCAATGCCTGGAGACATTTTTGGTTGTCAGGCCTAGGGGAGGGCTGCAATGATTCCAGTGGGTAGAGGCCAGGGGTGCCACTGAATATCCTGTGATGCGCAGAGAATTATCCAGCTCAAGGCAGCAACAGCACTGAGGTTGAGGAACTTGGCTCTAGACCCAGCAGCCCCCTGACTCGCTCCCATAGGTAGGGAAACTGTTCCACACAGGTGCCCTGACAACCTTGCACCTACATGTGCACATAGGCCACGTCAGCGAGGCCCAACCACAGGCTGACCCAACCCTTGGGGGGATCCCTCTGGACTCTGCCGGGTCGTGGGGAGAGGGGCCATCTCGTGAGAAGCTGTGTTGAGACTGTTTTTCATTTACCTCCCGCTCTGGAGGAAGGTTTCCATGAGGCGTTTTCTTATCTGCCTCTGGTTCCCGTGAGATACCGGGCTTTCCTCCCCACCACCCCAGGCAGTAGATGAAACATGGCAGTGACTTCTCAGCTATGGGGTGCCCACCATTCCGTCATGTGAGCCCCTTTGGTTTTGGTTACATCCTGCGGGACAAGGACACAGGAGCCTGACATCATGTGGACTTTGCATTTGCTGTCTACATAGGTAATAAACTGTTTGACTCTGTCCAGACTCACTGTCTGCTTACTGGACACATCTGCCAGCCTGTTGGATGTGTTGCTAAACAGCCCACTCTTCCTATCTGAGCTCCATTCCCTACCTGAAGAATCAGAAACTAAAAGAATGTTTACCACAATGTGAGATGTATCGAGATCACCACGATGACCTCAGGTGGCGCTCACAGGCATAACATCAAGTGACTTCAGTCTACTTTCCAAACTTCTAGAAACTTCTATCCAATATGACAGCGAGCGGCCACGTGCAGCCAATTACACTTAAACTTAAATAAATTAAGGCTAAATACAATTAGTTATGCTTGCCACGTTTCAAGTTGTCAGTGGTCACACGGAGCCAGTAGCTCTGAAATAGAGGCAGAACATTTTCATCATTACAGAAAGTTCTACTGAATGACACTGGTCTAGAAAGCCTCAGAGCATTACCGATATGTCCTTAATATCTCTGTACATCTTATTAATCTCTCTCCCTCTCTCCAACGAAAAGAGTCTCAGCAAGGTAACGATAGTTAGCTAAAACTTAATAGCATTTTCTTACTATATTTATTTTTACAGTTACCTTCTCCTGTTGGTTAGTGACAGTGACTTGCAATTCATCCTAAGAAGAATATTTGACACCCAACACTGGTTCTACACCTATAGGGCTACTCATCCAGTGAGCAGGCTCTATATGATTGACACCCCTATAGTTGTGCAGTGCACAACCTGTGTAACCTTACATAGCATACCTCCACACTCCTTAGCACTTTAGGAAGGCACATGGGTGTAGTAAAACCCTGGGAAGATAGGTCCCAGGACATCCAAAAGTTCCAGCACCTCTTTCTAGACCCCTTCTTGTCCACCCCCCAACCCAACTTAATATTCCCTGGACTCACGCTCCACTCAGCACTTTCAAAGATCGCACAGTCTCAAAGCCAAGCTCCAGCACACTGGGGCACTCGGCTGTGAACTCATGCCGCCGGCCCTGGAAGCCCTCCTCGTCCCACACCACCATCTGTGCAGGAAAGAAAAGGCAGAAATCTACATCAGAGTCTTCTTGGGGGTGAGGGTTTCAGGGCTAACCCTAGAACTCTGGGCAGAGTAGAGCAGGTTAAACAGGGACTGGAAACTCAGATGCCTCCAGGGGACAGGCAAGCAAAGGAGGTGAAGGCTGGGGGAACAGGACTGCACAAGCCCCAGGAAAATTGGTGGCCTCTTCTCAGTGCCACCAATTGTTGGCAAGTGGGAATGTGAGTCAGACTTTTCGATTTCTTAACACAATCACTAATTATGGAATTTAATACGGATCCTCCAGGTATATAAAGGCTGATGACAAATTCAAAAGCTTATAAAAACAAACAACAACAAAAAAAAAAAAAACAAAAAAAACACAGAGATGGTCAAAGAAATCATGCCCAAAGATTGTGTGCAATCTCTTAGAGAGAATTAGCAGTTCAAGTTTGGGAGCCTGAAGTCTCAAGTTCAAAGTTGATCTCCCTGTATGTGGTCTTAAGGGCAACCTGTTTCCCCCCTCTAAGCATTGGCTGCATTCTCTGTGAAATGGGTATAACCACCCCTCCTGGAATTCGATGGAGGTGAAGATGGGGGTTCTCTGGACTCGGGTTTTACCTGCACCCCCCCCAACACCCACTCCCTGGACACCTGTTCCCCGTGCCTCTTCCTACCTTCCAGTGTCCCGCTGACTTGGCACATTGGAGGGCCATGCTGGTCCCTTCCTATGGAGGAGAAGAACATGATTATCTTCTACCTGACTCTGTGCTCTTTTCCTTGATGCTGAAGGCTGGTGTGGGCTGGGTCAGGACCCAGATGGGGCCTAGGAGTGACTGCGCTAAGGGCAAAGTGAGTCTTTAGCCTGCCCCTCTGCTATCCTTTCCATCTGGGACCAATGACATCTCAAAACTTACCTTCCGTTGCCTCTGAGCCCCCAGCTCTGTATTGTTTTATCTGTCTGCTACAGGAAAATGTCTGTGGCTGCCAGTGGGTGAATGCATCACTCCAAAAGGTGCCAAAACGCTTAACTTATGAGAGCCCTCCTGAAGATGGCACCTAACCCAAAGAAGTAGCTCTGATGGTAGAATTTTAGGCAATAGGACTACAGGATAACTTTGTTTTAAAATGGGGACAGCAGGCACTGGTCTTGATGGGGCCTATCCTTGGTTGGAATGAGGTTGGTATTTAGGATGACACAGTGACATCCCCAGGATTAGGGACCTGGGCTCCCCCTCCCCAGGATGCCCATTCAGAGCTCTGATCCCACCCCTTCTCCAAACCTGGGACTTACCAGGATGGGCCCAGAGAACATGTCAGACCTGAGAGCAGCCGAGGTCAGGCTCTTATAGGCAGGGAGGGAAGAGGGGCCCCTGGGAGACAAAGCCCCGACTCAGCAAGTGAGCAGCAGAAACAAAAGCCAGCTCTGGCTGAAGCACCAATGGAGAGTGGTCAGCAGCTCTGGCTTTAGCTGGGAGGGAACAAGTCGGGTCACCTCCCTCAGGAATCAGTCACGGAGAAGGTGAGAATAGAAGGTCTGCCTTATCAGCCCCACAGGGCTCCTGACAAGAGCAGGAGAATGAGCACTGGATGGGAGTCCAAAAGCATCCTTCCTGGCTGTGTGACCTTGGCCAAGTCATTTCTGCTCTGGTTTTTGCCTGTAAAATGGGACAGAAACAAACTAAATCACAGGGTTGTTGTGAGGTTATGTAACATGCCTGGCACAGAGTAAACATTCAACAAATGCTACTCCATTTGCCCTCTCACCCCCCTTCCCCTTCCAGCTGGAACAATCACAGTAGGCTGAGTGCTGGAGGTGGCATCTGAACTAGATTGTGAAGGGTGGAGAGCATTTGTACAGACTGAGATGGAAGAAGGGGCATCTCAAAAGTGCAGAGGTAAGAACATGGGGCACGTGTAGGAGAAAGAGCTGCTAGCACAATTTGGCTGGAGCATGGGAGACATGAAGGGGACCAAGTGACCAGGCCCTGCGGGTCTACAAAGCCCAGAGATGAGTCCAGATGGCTCTGTGGGCAGGAAAGAAGAGCTATTGGTATAAACACGTTTTGTAAACTGGAGCACACCTGCCAAATACCCCATTCTTTTAGAATTTGCTGTGTGCATCCCATCCCTACCCTTTGCGTTGGCCTAAAAGGGGCCTCTTATAATGTTGAAAAGAGCATAGCTGGGAACCAGATCATAAGAGGTAAAAATCCAGCTTTGCCTCTTATCATCTGAGTGACCTTGCTGGAATTGAATAAGTCATGCTCATGAGCTATAAAACAGCAAAATCAGTTCCCTCCTGGGAGAGTTAAATGCAGTTCTGTCAAATGCACCACGCTGATAAAGGATTGCCGTGAGCAGCCAGACAGCCAGGGTTTGCATCCACTTATACTGGCTGGGTCACTTAGAGCATATTACTTAATCTCTCTGAGCCTCAGTTTCCATGTGTATAAAAATGGGTAGAATGAAGTAAGTTGAGTTTAGCCCAAGAAAGTGGGATATTGTGAGGATAACTGTGGATTGCCCATGAACAACACTTGGAAACATTAAAAAAAAAATAAAAACTTGCGCTTTGAAACATAAAACAAGATCGTTAAGTATCTCCACCACCTTCATCATCATTATGGCTAATAGTAAAAAATATTACTAGTAAATAATTATCCATCAAAAAATCAAGGAGTACATAGATTTCCAAGATCTTGAGTTCAGAAGTTTAAAGATATGAGCCCCAAGTTCATTCTGCAGACGAGAAAATAGGCTGAGAGGGATAAAAGAAGTTGCTTCCGTTTTCTTTTCTGTAAATGGGGATAGTTTCAGAAACTCCACCCTCACAGTGAGGATTACAGGAGCAGGCAGTAAAACGCTCCCAGTGGACCCACCCAGCATGGTGGGCCATCCTGTATCTCTTCCCACCCTCTGGCAGATGGCCCATTGCCAAGGGGGGCACAGAACTGCCCCAGATGTCCTGGCCTTGAAGCCCAGACCTGTGGGTGGCCCCCACCACAGGCATTTTGGCCCTGGTTTCAGGGCTGTCCCCATCCTGTGGTTCCTGCCTTTCCCTACCCCCCACAGGCCTTGGCCCAGGATGAAAGGCTGAGGGATGGCTGGGAAGTGAGGGGGTGTCCAGGGGGTGGGATGGAGGGAAGAGGCAGAGCTGGCCCTAGGCCGGAATGGTTTCAAAGCAGGGAGCCTGAACCCCTAAAGAAGAGGCAAAACTGAACAGACACCCTCACACACACACATACATCCTACCTAGGGCTGGGGACCCGGCTGAGTAGTACCCCTGGGTCCCTCCCTCACTGCCTGCCTACCCTCTGCCCCTCTGTGGCCCGGTGGCCTTTCTCTTTCTGTCACTCTCTACTTCTCCCCATCAGCCTCCTCACTTGGTTCTCTCCTCACCTTGGATTACCTCTCTCCCCTATACCCTACCTTCTGTTATAATCCACTGGAAGAATCATTTAGTCCCCCTAAATGTTAATGCAGGCCCTCCTGTGTGCACGTCCTCTGCTAGGTGTCCAGCCCAGTGGGGAATAAGACATGATGGCACTTGGGGCTTTCAAGATGTGGAGGCTCCTAAGGCAGGCAGTCAGATTTCCAGCCACCAGCTCATCTCTGGGGTCAGAGAAAGGGCCCTAGGGGGAGCTACACGTAGGTCAGGAAAGGATGGGTCCCAGTGTGGGCAAAAGGACAGGACCCAGGTCTTGAACGCTCAGCCTGCCTGAGCACAGTGAAATCTTCACTTGGATCCCTACCCTGACCCAAAAGCAGCAAGTCAGGCCAGACCAAGGTTGGACGACATAAGAAGAAACCACAGAAGCCCAGAGCTAGCCAGCTTAGACTGGCTCTGGCCCCTCTGTGCCCCAGATTTCCTCATCTGTGAAATGGGTGTTTTTAAAAATACCAAACACAGCAGGTTGTCCTGGGTATCAATGGAGTTGGCCTTGCCAAAGCATTTGTTGCTGCACTTGGCACACAGTAAGCACTTAGTAAACGAGGCTGTGGATGGTGAACCCTCATCTGCTTTTATTTACTTTTTTTTAATTTTTACTTTTATTTTTTTGGAGACAGAGTCTTAAGCTGTTGCCCTGGGTAAAGTGCCGTGGCATCACAGCTCACAGCAACCTCCAACTCCTGAGCTTAAGTGATTCTCTTGCCTCAGCCTCCCAAGTAGCTGGGACTACAGGCACCCGCCACAATGCCTGGCTATTTTCTGGTTGTAGTTGTCATTGTTGTTTGCAGACCCGGGCTGGATTCAAACCTGCCAGCTCTAGTATACGTGGCTGGCACCTTAGCCGCTTGAGCTACAGGGGCCGAGTCCCCTCATCTGCTTTTGAAAACATTTCTCCTATGCACATTGTTTTTTACATGCAGCATTCAATAGGGACACTTGTGCCCACCTGTAACTGCAGACACAGAGGAGTAAAAATCCTACCAAAAGCCATCCATTCAATGCATAGTGGCTGAATCAGGATTCAAACTCGGTGCTTCCTCCTTCCAAGGGTCACCCCTTTACCCTGCCCCATGTTGGCAGCCAGCAAGGACCATTTGGGGGCCCACCCCTGGCTGGGGGTATTGAGAGAGAGGAGTCAGGGTAGAGTTGGAAGGTGAAGCTGCTGTGGCCTGGGTTTCTGCTGTGTGCGCTGGGCACACAATGGAAAGTGCTGCTGTCTGCAGTGACCCAGGCAAGGTTGGGGCTCCAGTCCCCCTCTGCCCGCCCAGGCCTGCTGAGCCAGCTCCTGCTTTGTGCCACAGACTATAGGGCCTGATGTCTGCCAGACTATAAAATGGGGGGTCGGCCTCCAACCACCCACAACACCTGCCCGCCTGCCTGTCCTCCTGCAGGAAGTAGCAAGTCCCCAGGTAAGAGGGACCCCATCGAGCAGCCCAAGAGCTTTGAAGGGAAGAGAAGGGAGGTAGAGAGAGGGAGGCAGATGCAGCCTTAACAGGAGAACTAGGAGCTCGACAGCCCTATCAGGGCCATCAAGATAAGGGAGGAGGGGAGAGATAACAGAGAGGGGAAGAAAGGGAGGGAGAAGGAGGGGGAAACCGAGAAAAAAGAAAAGAGAAATAGAAGTAAAGATAGTAATGAAGGACAGGTAGAAGGAAGCAGAAATACAAGGAGAGCAAGACACTGGGGAGAAGGAAACGGAAAGAGAGAAAAAACACCCAGAAGGAGAGACTGGCAGAAAGAAAGAAGTAATAACGAAAATAGCTAGGGCCAGACCCCATGGCTGACTCAAGCTTGGATCCTAGCACCTTGGAGGCCAACGTGGGAGGATCTAAGAACAATAAGAAAATCAGCCAGGTGTGGTGGCATGTGCTGGTAGCCCCAGCTACTCGGGAGGCTGCGGCAGGAGGATTGTTTGAGGTCAGGAGTTTGAGAGAGGTCAGGTCTCTTTGAGACCAACCTGAGCAAGAGTGAGACCCCGTTTATACAAAAAAGAAAAATTAGCTGGGCATGGTGGCATGTGCCTCCCAGCTGCTCAGGAAGCTGAGGCAGGGCATCTTTGGAGCCAGTAGTCTGAGGTTGCTGTGAGCTATGATGATGCCACTGCAGTCTAGCCCAGGTGACAGAGAGAGGAACCTACCTCAAACAAAAAAAAAAAAAAAAAAAAAAAAAAGAAGGAAAAACAATAAAGAAAGAGGCAGAGAGAGGAGAGAGAAAGGGAAGAAAGAATGAGAACATCTCCAGGAGGAAATTAGTCCTCCCAGCGCCCGGGGGAGTGTTTAAAAGCCACAGATGTGGCCCAGATGTCTGGCCCAGCTGTGGTGGACAGAGCACCCCAGGATATCCTCAGCCTTCCTCAGGGGAGACTGGGGGAGAGATCTGATTCTCCAAATATCTCCTCCTTACAGTTTTTAAGAATCAGCAGGATTTAACTTGTGCTGTCAGGGGTTCTTCAAATCCCTTGACATTGTCTCCAAAATTAAAGGGGGTATTTTTCTTTCTTTTCTTTTTCCTTTTTTCTTTCTTTTTTTTTTGGTCTGGAGTCAAGGTATTATTCATCAAACACTGAAAGGAATCCATGACCCCAAAGCAAGGAGGAACCACTGAAATTGACCAAAGCCCTCTCCACCCAATACCCACGTGGCCACAGCCTTCATTTTTAGAACCTTGGACATGCACTAAATACATCCTTCTCTGGGGTCCTCCTTGCACACCCAGCCCCAGAGAATGCCAGAGGCAGTGGACTGGGAAGGAAGACAGGAGCAGGCATTCATCCATTCTCTGAGCAGGTGTTAAGCTAGCATCTCCTGTGTGCCAGGCACAGAGCCAAGCGCTGAGGATGGAGGGGCCAGTAAACTAGAGCCAGTACAGGGCAGAGTGTTAAGAGCCTGGTTGCCGGTCAGTCTGCTTGAACGGAAATCAGAGCCTAACCACCTAGTTACCGTGTGAGCCTGAGCAGGGGACCTCCCCTCCACAGCCTGAGACTGCTCTGAGGGAATAATGGCAGCAGCGACTCCGTGAGGTCAGAGTCAGGGTCAGATGTTAATTAACTCATGTAACAATGCCTACCATACTTTAAGTATTCCCAAATGGACTTCTTGTTATTAATCAGGTGAGGCAAATTAAAGGTGCACAAGCAAATCAGTGTGATACGCAGTGTGGAAAATTGCAGGGGAAGGGTGCCAAGGAGGGACCTCCAAGTGACAGAGGGTAGAACATCTGGCAAAGCAAACAGCATGGTCAAAAGCCTGGAGGAAGAACAGATTAGGGATGCATGGTCCCCCGGATAGGAAATTGTTCTCTGGAGGGTAAGGAAAAACTTGCAAGCCTATGTTTCAGAAGGAGAAAGAGAAGAAATGAGTTCAAGGAAACCTGAAAGCACAGGGTGAGAGGGTATGAGAGCAGGGAGGCAGCTTGGAGGTACCATCCCTGAATCCACAGGGTCAAAGGTTTCTTCACAGACTTCTGCAGGTGGGAGCCATGTCTCAGGCTGCAAAGGCCTCGGCCACAGCCACAGCGGCCGTGAACCCAGGGTCTGACTCCAAGGGAAAGGGGGCTCCCCCCGCAGGAGCAGCCCCGGGCCCTGGCTCTGGCCTGTCCCCAGCATCCGTTCCTGTTCCCAGTACAAAAACAGGAGACCTGCCTTCAGGGAGCTACAGGGTAAGGACCTGCAGGGTGCGGTGGCTATGGACTCCACCCCCCTGCTTCCTCCCCTTGTTCGTCCTCCTCTGCCTCTCCTCCTCCTCTCCCCTCTCCCTTCTTCCACATCCCCTTCATCTTCCTATTTCTGCTCCTTTCCCCTCTTCTCTTTCTCCACGTCCTTCCCTCCTCTGTCTCTTGTCTCCTGTTCCTCCTCAGCCTCCTCCTGCTCCTCCTTCCCAGACACAAATGTGACCCAGCCAATCCAGGAGCCCATGAACATGGCCCACGGGTTTCGGGCCCATTCTGTAGTCATAAAATAACAACAAAAACAATGAAAACACAACGCTTCACAGCCAAGGGACACCTGCCAGTCAGGCTACACCTGTGAAAGCAAGACACCAAAGAAGAAAAGGAAATGGGCTGGTTTAGCCACAGGGGCCACCTGGCTGGGTTCATCAGGGCAGCAGGGTGAGCTCAGAACCTGCTGAAAATTGTTCAGAGTGGTTCAGGTTGAAGGGGCTGCTCCAGAGCAAGGCATCCAGTCTCCTGGGATTAGGTGTGGTTTGATTTCAACCTCAGGTGCACAGAACTGAGACATTTTGCAAGCTGTGGCTCATGCCATGCTCGCGTCTGATCTGCGCACAGCTGGCTTTTTTATTCGTGTACTCATCTAATCATTAATTTTATATATTTGTAATAGACTTGGTAAAAATCTTCTCCCTGACTCTAAGGTGGCTCCTGTGAGCCCACTTGCTGGCCTGCTCCCCCACTCCCGGAAACTGCCATCCTTACCCTGTGTCTGTAATCTGCCAGCTTGCTTTTTAATACACTTTTATGCATTCTTCCTTTGAAAGTAGATACATTTTTATGTGTATTCAGCTTGCTAAAATATGCTGTAGCATGGGGTTATTCTGGGTTTTTCTTTTTTCCTTTTCCTTACTATGGGATCCAGATACACTGCTGTGTGTCACTGTGGGTCATCGTGCTGGCTGCTGTGTGATATTTCAGAGTGCGACCACCGCTCTCCTGCTAAGAGACAGTTAGGTGTTCTCATGCCTGTCCCCCTGGGCACACATACAGGAGTTTCTCTCAGGCAGACAAGTGTAAGAGTGGAAGTGCTGGGTCGAGGCTATGTGCACCTTGTCTTTTTATAGCTGGGGAAATGGAGGCCCAAAGAAGGCAGACTGTTGCCTCAGCTGAATGGCGAAGCTTTCCCACCTTGGAAAAGCAAGTGGATGAAGCAACAAAAAGTGAGGTGCAGCGAGGAGAGATCAGCTCATGTTCTCCCCTGTGTTGGGAAAGGTAGAAGGGCAAGTGATTCCTGAGGGTCAGCTCTGTGGCAGGTGTTTGAGATACAGAAATAGCTCCACCCCAGGCCCTGCCCTGGAGCAGCCCTTGGTCTTTGTAGGGATCTGGGTAAGGTGGGAAAGGGGTGCATAGAAAGAGAGAGAAAGAGACTCAAAAACAAAGCAGCATCGACTGTGTGATGTGTTACTTGCTAATGGAGAATGCACAGTAGGGGGCACTCAACCAAGCTTGCCAGGGAGGAAAGGGCAATCAGGGAAGGCTTCCTGGAGAAGGTGCCATGGTGAGCTTAGAACATGAGGGGGTAGAAGCTCGAAGATAGGGGATGAGTGATGGAGAAGACATTCCAGGCAGGAGGAACAGCACAGAGAAAGGCCTGGAAGAAAGGTCATTGGTTCCTAATGGTGGCATAGAGCTTAAGTTCAGAAGTGGGCGTGGGGGGGGGCAGGAAGATAGGATCATTTCACAAATTAAAGCTCATGACACACTGTTATGTGACCCATGCACAGCCAGCTTTTCATTTATTTATCTAGGTACTTAACACATTTTTGACCTGGAGCCTCTCCACTTTGGAGGTACTCCCCTTCTCATGCTGCCCCCCTTGGCATGGGGGCTTCTCTCCTGCAGCTGGTGGCCTTCGAACAGGAAAATTTCCAGGGCCGACGAGTGGAATTCTCGGGGGAATGCTTAAACCTGGGAGACCGTGGCTTCGACCGTGTGCGCAGCCTCATTGTCACCTCGGGACCGTGAGTGCTGGGTGGGGCAGGAGCACACTCTCTGCCATAGGAAAAAAACCAACACAGCGGTGGCTGCCATTTGTCTATCGGTGCCTACGCAATGCCTATGGCCATGCCAGCAGCACATAGATCATGTAGACCCTCGTTTCAAACCTGAAAGGAAGATATTATCCTCATTCCCATTTTACAGATGAGGAAATTAAGGCTCAAAGAGGTGATACAATTAGCAGAAGGTCACACTGTCAGTAAGCCATGGTTCCTGGGCTCCAGAGAAGGGTTGTTTGTTCTAAGAAAGCGCCCTACGTTCAGGTGCTTTAGCTCACACCTGTAATTCCAGCACTCTGGGAGGCCCAGGTAGGAGGATCACTTGAGGCCAGGAATTTCAGAACAGCCTGAGCAACATAGCAAGGTCCCGTCTCTATAGAAATAAACCAATTAACTGGGCATGATGGTGGGTACCTATAGTCCCAGATAGTCTAGAGACAGAGGCAGGAAGATCACTTGAACCCTGAAATTTGAGGTTGCTGTGAGCTATGATGACTTCGCTGCACTCACTCCAGCCTGGGTGACAGTGAGACCCCATCTCAGAAAGAAGAAAAGGAAGAAAGGGAGGGAGGGAGGAGGAAGGAAAGAAAGAGAAAGGGAGAAGGAGAGAGAGAGAAAGAATGGAAGGAGGGAGGGAAAAAGAACCCCAGCCCATCATTGAGTACAAGAAGAGGCCAAAGAGCTGGTGGACACTCACTGTCCCCTCTCCTAGCCATCAAGTAATAAAAACATCTGTGGAGTATCCTCCAGGTGCTGGGCACGAACAGGGGCTTACCTAGCTGATTGATCAATGCTGTGGGAGAAAGGGACTATTCTCATCCCCATTTGACAGCTAGGAAAAACTGAGGCTCAGAGGGGTTAAGTCTCTTACCTAAGGTCACCTAGTGGTATGTGACACAGCCAGGATTTGACTCATATCATTGATCAATTTCATTTGTTTTGTTTTGTTTTTTTGAGACAGGGTCTCACTCTGTCGCATAGGCTAGTGTGTAGTGGTGTCATAGCTCACTACAACTATGAGCCACTGCACCCAGCCCCCATTCCCAAAGCTCTTAATCACCGTGCTTAACTAACTGTTCCTGACTCACTGGGCTTCTCTGGGCTTTAGCGACCCCTATAAAATAGCAGAAATAATTGTCCCTCCACAAAAGTGGCTATCCCAGTCCAGCCCATGTTCCGAGTTCAGGCTGTGAGGCCAGCCCCAGGACAAGACCCACATGCCTCTTTGCTCTTGTCTCCCACCCTAAAAGCTCCCATGGGCTACAGCCAGCCTGTATTCTGAGCCCAATCCGAGAAGGGCTTTAAGGTCAGATGAGCCTGGATTTGAGCCCTGGCACCCCTAAGTGCCTTGTTTAGTCTTCAATCCTCAGTTTCTTCTTTTCTCTCAAATGGGGAGAGTGATGGTCCCCATTCCCCTTTCCAGGACCATTCTGAGGCCTGGGGGAGATAACACAGCGTGGGCCTGGCACTTTGTGGGCACCGAAACATGGCAGGTGACTGTGATGATTGCTCAGCCTCCTCATTGCCCTGTGAATTTCGCCAAGTCACCCTAGTCCAGGCTAGGCTCCGGGAGCCACTTCTACCTCCTGCACCTGCTCCATGCCCAGTGTGGTCAACACACTCCTCACCCCACCCCCAGCCCCAAAACTCAACTGGGAGCAGAAGCTACAGGATGTGGCCAGTTGGGTTTTCAGGCTTTTTTTGGTGTCAGTGACTCAAACCCAGAGTATTTCTCCTCAAACAAAAATGCAGCTGGTATCGAGTGTGTGCTCTGGGGCTGCGCCAGATGGGCACAGAAATGGGCCTATGGTCCAGGGATGTGGGCGTGTGTTGGGGCTGGCAGGGCTGTGAGAGGGATAAAAGAGGGAAAGGCCTAGGTGAACTGGGGAGGAGAGGCTGCCTTCAGCACAGAGGTGTAAACATGGGCCTAAAACCTACAATCTATATCCTGATACCTGGCACCATTGTGTGACCTTAAGCTGGAAACTTAACCACTGCTGAGCCTCAATTTCCACATATGTAAATGAAAATTTCTGCCTTATACCTCTTTCTTTGCTCATAGGTTCAAATGAGCCACAGGAGACCAGAAAAGACATTGAGATAAAAATTTGTAATTCCTCATTGGTCTTCCTGAAGAAGGCAGGAAAGGTGTGAGGGAAGGTTGGACAGGGTGGCAGGACCACATCAGAGTCAGGGTCAGCTCAGGCTTCCAGCCACCACCCTCCTTTCATCACAATCAGTACGATTTGTTGGGTTTTCTTGGGGCTGAATGAGTTCCCTGCATTCCCTCTTTCAGGCCTTCATAACCTCCCAAGAAGGTAGATGAAATCATTTCCTCTCTTTTGCTGAATAAAGCTTAGCAAGCTTATGTGCTGTCCAAAGTCACACAGCAGATGCATGGTGGCTGGGATTAGATCTCAGGTCTGTCGGTTTCCAGAGTCTTAACTCTGACGGAGTGCCACCTTCAGTTCCTCCCTTCCCATTCACCAATGAATCTATCCTTCTATAGATTAGTCCATCCATCCATTCTCCATTCATCTACTTACTCCTCCCTCCAGCTGGCCATTCCCTACTAACCATCCATCCTCCCATCCATCAGGGTATCCACCCATAAATCCATCCCTCTATCTGGCCTTCTACCCCTCTATCCACCTGCCCATTTGCTCATCTACCTATCCATCCATTCAACCATCCCTTCATCCATCCACCCATCTTTTTCTCTTCCACTCCAGATCAGGCAGAGCTGAGGCAGATTCAACTCTATTCTGGGTGGATCTGAAGTGTGCATCTTCACTTCTGTTATTTCAGGGTGGGTGGCTCATCTCTTGGACAAAGGCATGAGGCTCCTGGGACTCATTCTGTCTCAGTCCGTAATGAAGGCCCATCACCCCCATCTCTGCTGGGGAGAACAAGGTCCCAGCAACCTCCAGGGAGATGCTGCTAGTATTAGTGTCCCCTCCGCCTTCTCCTGTTCCCTGAGAACTCCTGAACACACATAGAGCAAAGGTCAAGAGGTTCCTTAGTCTCAACTTTCTCATCTATGAAATGGGGATCATCCCAGAGCCTCTATCTAACACAAGCTTGCTTAATCAGGCTACCCTGGGAAAGCCAGGAAAAGCTCCTATTTTATTTCAAATGTCTAGTTAGTCCTTGTAAAGCCTTGAGAATGACCAAACACCTTCATATGCACTATCACATTTAATTGTAACAGGCATCTGAGAGGTAGAGAGAACCATGGTGCCCTTCCCACTGTCCTCATCAGGGTTAGTGTCTCCTGTATGCCAGGCTGGTCTCTTACCCAGTATATGATTCATACACCTGTAATCAATTTTCCCCTACCCCTGTTATTTACTTCATATATTTCACTAAAAAATTATACTTCCAGCCGCTCATGCCTGTAATCCCAGCACCTGGAAGGCTGAGGAGGGTGGATTGCTTGTGCTCAGAAGTTCAAGACCACCCTAAGCAAGAGTGAGACCCCATCTCTAAAAGAAAAAAAATAGCTGGCTGTTGTGGCAGGTGCCTGTAGTCCCAGGTGCTTAGGAGGCTGAGACAAGATTGCTTCAAGTTGCTGTAAGCTGTGATGCCACAGCACTCTACCCCAGAGCAACTGAGACTCTGTCTCTAAATAAATAAACAGACAATAAATACATAAATAATAAGAGCAAGTGAGTGAGACTATGTCTCAAAATAAATAAATAAATAAAACAAAATAAAGAAAAATCCTTTTAAACACAAACGTTTTTAAAGAAACTTTACATCGCCTTTATAAATGGAAAGATAATATCTCTTGCTATAAGTAAAAGATATCCATAAAAAATGAACATAAAAACAGAATCGTTACACTGTTGGTATTATATCTGCCCCACACCCCACCCTGGTAATCTACTCATGCCTTGTTGGAGACTTTCTCTTAGCTATAATCAGGCTTAAAATGTCTCTTTATGTATAATTAGGCCCCAGGTCCTTACAGTGCTTAAACCATGTGTAAATTCTACATCTGGGGAAATAGTTTGCTAAGGTTATTATACACATTATCTCATTTAATCTTTCACCAAATCCAATAAAATAGGCATGTTAGTGTAGACGGAGAAACCAAGGCACTTGCTGTAGTGACACAGCCAGTAAGGGGTAGAGCACAGAGTAAAACCCACATATGTTCAGTCCCCTTTGGAGTCTCCTGCAGGCCTCAGGGCTACACTGCCAGGGGAGACAGGATGGCAAGTTGACAGGGTCCGGAGGTGTTCTGCTAACTATTTTTCTCTTCTCTGCCTTTGCCCCTTCCGGCTCTTTCTACTTTCTCCCGTCCAGCTGGGTTGCCTTTGAGCAGTCCAACTTCCGTGGAGAGATGTTCGTCCTGGAGAAGGGGGAGTACCCTCGCTGGGACACGTGGTCCAGCAGCTACCGCAGTGACCGGCTCATGTCCTTCCGGCCTGTCAAGATGGTGAGCAGCCACTGTGCTGGGGCTGGGGAACAGGTGAGGTGGGGTGGGGCGGGGGCACAACTGAGGCCTGTGGAGAGCAAGGGCGAGGAGGAGAGAATGGTGGATGAGAGGTGCGGTGGCTTCTGGGTTGTCTAAGGCTGTGGTTCCCAGTACTGGTCCATGGCCTCTTAGGAACCAGGCCACACAGCAGCAGGGGAGTGGCCGGGAGCAAGGGAAGCTTCCTCTGTGTTTCCAGCCACTCCCCATCACTCACATCGCTGCCGGAGCTCCGCCTCCTATCAGATCAGCAGCCTAGATTCTCCTGGGAGCGTGAACCCTGCTGTAAACTGTCCATGAGAGGAATATAGGTTGTGCACCCCTTGTGAGAACCTAATGCCTGATAATCTGAGGTGCAGCTCAAGTGGCGGTGCTGGCACTGGGGAACAGCAGCAAACACAGATTATCACTGCAGAGACCATAATAAGTCAATTGCTTGAAGACTCCTGTCAAAACCATCTCTCCAACCCCAGTTCATGGAAAAATTGTCCTCCACGAAACCAATCCCTGATGCCAAAAGGCTGGTGTGAGGGCAGTGAGTTCCTGCACTCGTCAATTCACCAGCATCCTTGAGGCACACACTTTGTACCCATCCCCATGCTGGGAGCCCTGGGCAAATGGTAAACACAAAGCCTTCCAGCTGGTAGAGCTAAAAATTTCGGCATTGTCCTTGTTTCTCTTTATAGAGTGTTTCTAATCCCAGGCTGCGTTGTGTAGACCCTCCTCGGGGGCTTTTTTAAATCCCAGTGCCTATCTGAAACACTAAACACGCAGGTTGAAAATCATGCAGTGGCTAAGAAGAAGGATGTTGTAGAAAGCCAGCTCAGACCTCTGAGGAATAAGACAACATACTGACTTAGTTTCTTATAATATTTAACTAAGTCTGTCTCAAGAAGATTCAAGCCCAAAAGATTCACAGGTTTTCTGGGATTATATAGATGGTGAGTCACGAGCCAGCCAGATCTTACTCATCAATGTTAGTCTCTGATGGTAACCAGTTTTTGTCTTCCCTGATGGGAATATTCATGAATATTCATTTGAGGCTATCAAGTACCAACAATCAACTGTTCTGGCATCACCAAATTTATCTTAATGAATTCTCTAGCCAGATCATTCCCAATGTTTTTCTCAGACTTGGAGGCTAAATTGTTATTCATCATAATGGATTCTATGTACGAATTCATGGATTTATCTCTCAATCATATGGCAATCTCTGTCAAGGGTGCTTGTTTGGATGCCAGGACATGTAGGCACCAGCCATATGTGACAATTGAGCATTTGAATTTTGGCTAGATTCAATGCACTTGTGCTATAAGTGTAAAATATATACTAGGGTTTGAATATATGGCAATTTTTTTAATTTAAAAGAATGTGAACAGTGCATTTGTATTGTTATATTGGTTTCATACTGAAATTATAGTCTTGGGGGCATATTTTTTCAAATAAAATATATTATTGGCCAGCCTTCTGGGAGGCCAAGGAAGGTGGATTGCTTGAGTTCAGGAGCTTGAGATAAGCTTGAGCAAAAGCAAGACCCCATCTCTTTCTAAAAATAGAAAAATAGAAAAACTAGCCAGGCATGGTGGTGCACGCCTGTAGTCCCAGCTACTCAGGAGGCTGAGGTAAGAGATTGCTCAAGCCCAAGAATTTGAAGTTGCTGTGATCTATGACGCCAAAACACTTGGCCCAGGGTGGAGGAGTGAGAATCAATCTCTCTTTCTCTCCACATATATAACATATATGTATTATATGTTATATATGTATAATATATGTGTTATATATATTATATATGTTATATATGTATAATATATGTGTTATATATATTATATATGTTATATATATATAATATATGTTATATATATATAAAACATATATAACATATATATATATAACATATAACATATGTTTTTATATATATAATATATGTTATTTATATATATATATATATATATAAAACATTAGACATATATATATTTAGACATTTTAGAAAATATGAAGGCCCAGATCCTACCCCAAACCAATTAATTCTGAATCTCTGGGGTTGGCCCAGGGACTATTTCCTTTTTCATGCCCTGCAGGTGATCTGTCTGTGCAGCCAGGGCAGAGATCCAAGGGTCTAATTCTCCCAGTCTCTCCCTGACACCGTCCTGGTCCACCCTGGTCTAGACCACCATCATCTCTCATGTGAGAAGCTCTAATTCGCTCCCCACCTCTTTTCTAGACCTTTCTCCCAGCAAGTTGGAGGAGTCTTTCTAAAATAAAATCCTGGCCTTCTACTTAAACTCAGATATCCACTGCTGCCAGTGGTTCTGTTTCTACCAGGTGATATTCTAGGCTCTGGGTGTGCAACTGTGCATCAGACAGACTAGTTCTCTGCCCCTGTGGGACTTACACGATTAAAGACCTCATCATGGAAATTATTGTATAATTACAAACTGCAGTAGGCGCTGCACAAGGGCCGTGCAGTCTTGGTAGGAAAGTGGAAGACGGGGGACTGGGTGGTGTGAGTGGTCAGGATGGGTCTGGCAAAGTCAGCTCCTGAAGGTTGGCAACCGAGTTAGCTTTGTGACAAGCAGGTGAAAGAGCCTTCCAGGGAACACCATGCCCTAAGCTCCTGCAGCAAGGGTGGACTGGTATGATCAAGAAAATTGAGACCGGGCACAGTGGTTCATGCCTGTAACCCTAGCACTCTGGGAGGCCGAGGTAGGTGGATTGCTTGAGCTCAGGAGTTTCAGACCAGCCTGAGCAAGAGCAAGAGCAAGACCCCATCTTGTTGTAACTAGTTGTTACAATCCCATGAGGCAATTGTAACCCCATTCTGGAGATTAACAAACTGAAGCTCAGAGAGGGCAGAGTAAAATGCCCAAAGTCACCAGCACAAAAATGTCAAAGGCACGATTTGAACCCAGATCTGTGTTCCACCAGTGTTCCACAGTGCCCTCAGGGTCAGTGCAGAACTTTCACCCAGCTTGTAAGAAGCATTTACAAACGAGCAATTGGTTAAACTCTTGATGATCCAGGGATACTGATCGGGCTTAGGAATAAATGTTTCCCTGAAAGGTTTGGCCCCTTACTAGTTGTGTGACATTAATCAGTAACCTTAACCTATCTGAGCCTCTGTGTCCTTGACAACAATAATAATAATAAATAAAAGTAATAAATACATTTTTTAAGCACTTAGTGTATGCCAGGCATTGTACTCAATGCTCTCTATGAATTAACTCATTTTATACTCATGACAACCTTAATGACACAGGGACTATTATCCCATTTTGCTTACATTTCTTTCCAGACCAGATAGCAGTGATCCCGGAGAGTCCCACAGTGGCCTGAGCAGGCCCAGCTCTCTCTTTCTCCACCCAGGAGACTCCACTAAATTACTTCTCTCTGGCCTATTTATATTTCACATTCCTGACCCAACCTCTCCTTCCCCAGGACTCCCAAGAGCATAAGATCTCTCTGTTTGAAGGTGCCAATTTCAAGCCCAAAACTATAGATATCCAGGAAGATGATGTGCCCAGTCTCTGGGTCCACGGCTTCTATGACCGCGTGGGCAGCGTGAAGGTCTCCAGTGGCACGTAAGCATCCTTCCTGCTAGGTCCACATCCCCTGATTAAGCACAGACAGACTCAGAGGCTGTCCTTGTTACAGGACCTAACATCAGATTCCTAGGAAAGGTCATGTCCATGATTACAATCTCCCAGTACTGGAGTCTGGGATTCCCCAATAGCTATTCCTCTGAGGAATAGACTCATCCTTTGGTAAATACCATGCCAATGTAAAAAAAATCTTGAAATTGGTTTTAAAAAGCTGGAAGATGGAGAGAACAGGAGCTTCTAAACCCAGGTTGGGGTTGAAGGAATAATCAAGCAATGGAGTCAGAATTGATGTAGACAGATGAGGTTGGGTATGCCCAGGGAAAGAGAATGTTCAGGGAAGTCTGGAACCTCTGGGGAAGTGAACAGAATGACTCTGAGCAGTGAACCTGTATTATAAGAGGCCCTTCACTCTGCTGCTGACATGCTGAGGAAGCAGGGTGAGCCCGTGCCCCTCTGTACTTCTCAGTGTTGCCAGCTATACAATGGACACACTGAACTCCTTCATCTAAAAGGGCCCTTTTTGCTTTGAATTCTCAGGATCTGAAGCTTTCAAAAGAGAGACCTAATGTACTTGAGAAAATAAAGAAGGGGTGAATGCCCAAAGGAGTTTACTTTAGCCAAACAACCATGCCAGACACCCCTGATCTTTTCAAAGTACATGTAAGGCACTCTCTTTCATCCCTAGACTTATTCAGAAGTCCTATAAAACCATCAGGGCCCTGGCCTTTTTTTTACACTTTCCAGTAACCTGTTTTCCCACCATTCAAGCCATCTGAAATTTACCCAGGCTTATCTGTGAGCCAGGCTCTGGGGAAGGCTGAGATGAATAAGGCCAAGCTCCTGCCTTCACTGAGCTTACTCAGCAAAGCAGGGGAGACCCAGATATACCTGTGAAATGGTATCCAGCAATACTAGGTAAAGATGATCCATCCAGGGCATTTTTTCTATGGGAGATCAGATGAGGAAGGAAGGTTTTGGAACCTTGAGTGAAGAGTAGGTCATCTGAAGAGGCTAGAACTTAAGCCACGCTTCAAAAGATGAGCAGGGAGCTTCTGGGACAGGTCTGAAAAGACCCTCTCAGAAGATAACAATGACAAAAGTTAGAAATGAATCATTGATAATAACTTTTACTGAATGCTTAGTATGTAACAAGCAGTGGACTAACTACCTAAAATTAGTAATTTTGAATCTTTATAACAAACCGGTTGAGGGAGGTGCATTATCATCCCCATTTCACTGACAGTAGACTGAGGTTCTGATAGCACATCTACCTAGATTTTCACAGTTAGTAAATAAATGGCAGAGCTAGGATTTGAACCACATATGTTTGATACCAGAGTGTGTATTCCCAACCACTATACACAAATTCACTTACATACAAAGCCCATTTTTAAAAAATGGGCTTACTTGTCTCGTTGCTGGGCAGTCACTAAGCCATCTCCTTACTTCCTTTGATTCTATTCTCTGAGCCCAACATCTCCACGTTCCCTGGGACGTGCCTTCAACTCTCTACCACATGCAGGCAGCATGGTTAGCAAACACTTTAGGGGCATTTTTTTTTTTTTTAATTTGGCTCATAAAATAATCATAATAAACCAGCCATGGTAACCAGGCCCCCTTTCTAGAAGGAAAAATTGAGGCCTGTCATAGAGGTGAAGTCCTTGTTCAAGGGCACACACCAAGAAGAGGCAAAGCCAGAACAGAGGAGCCTTGTGTGACCCAAGCATGAGTCCCAGTAGGTGAGAGTAGACGGCAGGGATGGATGGAGGACAGGCTGGGCTGGCAGGGGTCTGAGAGCCAGGTGACAAGGCTGGCTGTCTCCACTCTGTCCTTCTTGCTTTCCTCTCAGCTGGGTCGGCTATCAGTATCCGGGCTACCGTGGGTACCAGTACCTCCTGGAGCCTGGTGACTTCCGGCACTGGAACGAGTGGGGGGCCTTCCAGCCACAGATGCAGTCGCTGCGCCGTTTGCGTGACAGGCAGTGGCACCATGAGGGCTGCTTCCCTGTCCTGCCCACTGAGCCCCCCAAATGAATCCACATTGCACCCAGCTCCCTTGCCCCACCCCTTCTCCAGGCTCAGTTTCCCCATCATTCCCAGGCAAATAAAAGTTCCTAAAGCCACAGTTGTCTCCTGAGTCTGTGAGCAGATGCGTGCCTCAAGGTTCCCCATCATTATGGGGTGCAGCTTCCTTGGTCTCAATAATTACCACAATCATAAAAGCAACAGTGAGAAGCTCTTATACACATTATTTTGCCCTGTCTTTTAGACTACTCCAGAAGATTGGGATTTCCATTATTTGTATCGAACACTTGAGGAAATTGAGGCTCAGAGAAGGGAAGTGATTGGCCCAAGGTCACACAGCTAGCAAGTCAAGGTTGAAACTTGACCAGTCTGGCTCCAGAGCCTGCACTCTTCAACAAATCCGTGTTGTCAAACTCTAGTCCTTTGTGTACCACCCTAATGATTTTTTTTTTTTTTGCCTTATCTGCATACCAGCTGGTTTGTTATTTACTTAATATTTTTATTTAAATAGACTTAGTGTTTTATGCTTAAATGCATTGATTTGTAAATAAAACTTTATAAAGCTACGGGAAATGGTATCATACACCACAGATAGGAAGCAATCATATAAAGAAGTCAAGTACAATTTATACAAGTCCAAGTATCAAATTCCCAGCAGACACTTCCAACCTGCTGAAGGTTTAGAGCCTGCAACCTGTTTGCTCTTTGACAAAATGGGTAATTAGCAAAGCTTGGGAAGAAGCGTGAAAGATACTCTTGCACCAAACAGATTTTTTTTTTCTCCTTGATTTAATCAACGAAGGTTTTAAAAGTATTTTTTTTTTTTTGCATCTGATTCAATGATATTTAATCCTAGAATCATCTCTTTCAGAAATCTCCACACAGCACTGCTGACTCCCATATCAACAGTTAATATTGATTGATGTTATTAATCATTCATCTATGCAGAAAGCCTGGTGATAGGGGGTGTTGCTATGGATATCTTCTTGGAGGAGGAAATATTTGAAGGGGGGGGGGCTTGGAAGGTGGAGCAGGAGCTTGTTTGATGGAGAATAGGGAAGATGATGTTGCAGGCAGAGCAAACAGCAAGGGCTTGCTACCCCATAGGACACCTTTGTACAAATGATAACTAGATGCCTTTTTCTTCAACACATTTTACTTCCATCTGTCAGAATTATTGGTATAAATCTGTGATGTCCACGATGGGAATGTGGCACCCTTGTACTGTACCCCTCAACCTGCACTGCTGTACTTGGCAGCCTCAGAGCGCCATGAACAAAGGCACAGAGGTTGAGAGAGTTTCTGGTGCACCCAAGCAAGGCTTACTGAGATGGGAGCAGTAGGCTGGTGGTTGTTGGAGCAAAAGTAAGGGGTGGGACAAGGATGTTGAGTGTAGCAGAGAACAAAGGTGGGGCCTCCTGGCACCCTGTTCTGTGGGTTTTTTTTTTTTTTTTTTTAGAAAATTTGTTTATTCCAAATTTGATACCATGAAAAAATATTACAATAGTCACACTTAACATTTAAGAAGGCATAACAGCACAGTGGTTATACATACATTGAGGGTGGCAGGTCTGAATCTGGCCCAGGCCAGCTGAACAACAATGACAACTGCAACAACAACAACAAAAAAGTGTGGGGTTTTTTGTTTGTTTTTTGAGCTTCAAAGTGGAGGCACCACAGATCTTACTTTCCCTCTTCTTCTCACCCTAGTTCTCCCCACCTCCAGCCTCTTGTCCAGCATCTTGGACTAGAAGACGGGGTTGTCTGTGGACCAGGAGTCCTGGGCAGAGATCAGGAGATAAGAGCATAGGCTTTGCTCTAATGTCAGAAACTAGAAAGAAGTGTGCAAATTGTTTCCATTCCCTGGGACTCATTCTTCCCTTCTATAAAATGACAACTCAGCTGTCCATCTGGCTCCAAGATTCTTTGGTTCCAAGTTGTATGAGTCTCTGGGATTTTGCAATTTGTCTCTAAGCTTCTGTGAGTCCCTGATTGCGCTGTCAAGCTACAAAGATTCCCATCCTAAGTTCCCGAGGTCTGTGAGTGCAGCTTTAAGATATAATGGAGTTGAGACTCACAATCCTACAAGCCACATGAAATTAGCTTTCATATTTTCTCAACTCCAATGTCCTACTGATGGTCACATGCACCATGATTTTATTATTCAAGAAAGAAAAAAACTATCCATTAAAATGTAACACTGTTGTTTTCTGTTCACTCAGAATTTTTATTTTATCATTATTTGAAACTTATTTAGACTTAGCAGGGTCCCATCTCCCAGTGTATCAATCTGGTGAGTTTTATAAAAAGGAAAACATACTAGAGATTCATCGTTTAAGTGAGCATTCATAGTCCACATCTTATGGATCACTTTCAACTCAAAAGATATTTTAATCTTCTCATAGGTATTAACATATGAAAAAATGTGCATATTAGTATTGCTGAAACAAAATATGTACAATTTGGCAAAACAAATACTGGAAGAAAATAATAGCTAAGGTCATTATTTTATATTTAATTTATTGTTTTGATGATAAATTTATGAATAAAAACATGTACTAAAAATAGGACATGTAAATATCGTAAGCAAAAATAAATGATAAAGACAGAAAGAAACAAGCAAAAGAAATAACATGTTAAAAAGTCAAGAGTGAGCAATCACTTAGGAATTATAAATGCTGGTGTTGGTTCCACAAGTCTTACTTCCAAAGCGCCTCTTCAAATGTGAGCATCTCACCACCTGGAGCAGAATTTCAGAGCTTAAAGATTAGTTATATTTTTGCCTTGAAACTGAAACTTTTGAGTTTTGACTTCATCAAGTGCTCAACCCTGGGCCCAAAACTGGAGGAAACCAGTGGGGCTAGACTTGCCAACTAGCCATGAAGCCCTCAGCCTTCTTGGGGGCTCCTCCAAGGTCATTTTGACTATGCATGTGTTTTGCCCCTAATACTGACTTTAGAATGCAATGCCGGGGCAAGCTAAGGACATTATCATGTTTCAAGGCTAGCTTCCATGAATCCTGGCTCCATAGGCATTTGGAAAGGCAAAGCATTTTGATTACAGAAAATCATCTCCCGTCCATGATGACAGGAGGTGACCCACAATCTTTTAGGCGTTGGGGCATGGGCACAGAGTTGGAGAATGTACTTCAGGGCACAGGGGCAAAGAACCACCCAAGGGCACTGACTGCTTTTGTGCCAGCATGAGGTGCTGATAAACACACAGAAACTGAGTTTTGGGGGAAAAATGTGGTTCTGGATTGCCCTGAGCAGCTTCTAGAGAGATGAGCACCATTGTCCGTGGCAAGCAGATATCTGGGCCAGATACCTAGGATCAAAGTATGCTTTGTAAAGCCTAGATACCCACATCTAGCAGGAGAAGAGAACCTAACCCCACATCCAGAAGGGGAAGAGAGCCCATCCATCTGCCCTCACTTCCTGCCCACTGCTGAATCATCTCCTTCACCAGTGTAGTGGAAAGAGTGAGAGAGGCCTGACATTGCATTCCAGCTCTGACAATTACCAGCTTTTGTCCTTGGTCAAACCAAATTACCTGAGGGAGCTTCTGTTTCCTCATCTGTAAAATGGGAGTAATGACCACAAAACTTCAAAAAGTAGTTGAGAAGGGTAAATGACCACCTTAAACATAATACTTATAAGACACTTGGCACGTAGCAAGCGCCTGAGTCCAATGTAATTACTGATACAGCAACATCATCTCTTGAACATCAGAGTTGGAAAGAGTTTTAGAATCAATACATTTTATGTTACTTGCATTGTTCTGGCTTTTGACAAATATTGATTGAAGACCTCCTGAGTGCCGGGCTTCATATAGTTTGCTGGGAAGATGGGTTGGGGAAGAAGACAGAAGAAGCCCCTGCCCTGGGCTTTCCCAGGCTGGGATGCAGACAAGAGAAATGAACTCTTTCATTTGCATCTGGCCTGGCAGACTACTCTAATCTCTTACTTCAACCAAATCCTGTCCACTTTGTGCTTCATGCAAGGCCCATGCTCACACCCTTCCTGCTGGGTCTTTGCACCTACTGTTCACTGCGACTGACATACTCTGCCGCCGGCCCCAGCCATGTCTCAGTCATGTAATGAACACCCTTGATCCTCCTTGCCTGGCCCAGTTTAATCCTGCCTGCCCCTGCCTGGCCAGTTACAGATGCTCATGTTACCAGGAAGCCTTGTTGGAGGGGCTGTCTTTCCCCACTGAGATGCAGGGCCCTAGTCCTCAGGTTCACCTGCTGAATCCCAGTGTCCAACACAGAATGCTTAGGGAATGCTGTTGCTACAGTGTTACTAAATGAAAGCCCCATTCAGACCTCTTCCTTAGATCCTCATTTCCTCATCTACAAAAGGACTTTATAAAACACCCAGTTGGTGTTTACCATCAAATTGCTCATATGGAGTCTCTAATATGCACGCAGCAAACACTATATAAGATCGTTTTATCGTTTTCAGACTGGTAACAGCCAGCTCCATGGACGCTGCACATTTTGTCAGTCCCAGCATCTTCCACATGGTAGGCACTATTTTTTGAACACAAGAATGAATGAATGAATGAATGAATGAGTTATGAATGAACACATGGCTGGTCTGAATGCCTTGATTTCCATATATCTTTGTGTGTGTATAATGTTTGCTGTTACAGTTGTAACTATTACAGAAATTTATTTTAAACACATGATACAGGATGAACATAAAGTTTCTTTGCAAATTAAAATAGTTTAACATGGTAACTTGCACACCGACTTTATGTCCACCCCGTATATACATATATACATATGATTAAAAGAGAACAACAAATCCAAGTTCACAGGGAAAGGTAAGCCTGCACATCTTCCTCCCCTTTTCCCTCAGCTATTCAATGCATACATACGCAGAGGCACAGAGAGGTTATATATCCTACACTGAGCTGAGATTTACCAGCCTGGAGTTATCTTTCACTCGTGTATAGCAAGGTTTCTCGACTTCTGCATTATTGGCACTCGGGGCTTGATGGTTCTTTGTTGGTGTTGCAGGACTGTCCTGTGCACTGTAGGACATCCAGCAGCATCCCGGGCCTCTGGTCACTGGATGCCAGTAGGAACCCTTCACCTCTCCGGTGTGACAACCAAAAATGTCTTGGTCATCGCCAAATAACAGAGTGGGGTACGATGTCAGGGCAAAATCCCACCCCTCCCTTGAAACCACAGATGTACGTGAATATACACCAGACACAGCCCTTCCTTCTTTTTTGTTTTACATAAACAGCACAAATACACCTCACTCTGGGTCTCGTTTTTTCTCTTATACCTCTTTTTGGCTATTATTCCACTTCACTGCTTATAGGCAGAGAGGAACTTCTCTTAAACGGAACCGTCGCGGAGGAAAGAAAAGTGGTGAGCTCCCCGTCCTGGTGGGGTAAACCAGCAAGCAGGCAGCAGGCAGAGGCTCCAGGGCGGTTGGTCCGCCTCTGCTCTCGGCGCCCGGCAGAAGCGGGCTGGAGGGGGCGGGGAGAGGCCGTGGGCGGGACCGCGTCCCGGGTCCGCCCGCGCGCGACGTCACTGCGCCGCGGCCCCGCCCCCCTCGGGCACCACCCCCTCCCCCGGCCGGGGCGGCTGGTGAGCCGCGAGTCTCTGGGCGCGCGGGGCTGCCTCGCCGCGCCTGGGCACGGTAGGTGGCCTTGGGGCGGCGCCGGAGGCCTCGGGCTGCTGCTGGGGGTGCCGGTCTGGGGCGCGGGCGGGTCGGCCTCGGGCACCGGGGAGCCCTCCGTCCTGACGGCTTCCTCCGGGCCCGGCGCGGCTGCTCGCGCTCGGGGGCTGGGATCTGGGAGGCAGGCGGCGCGGGCGGGTGGTTCGAGGATCCGCACCCGCTCGGCGCCCCGAGCACTTTCCACCGGGTGCAGAACGGACCGGGCCCCAGTTTCCGCGCTTCTCACTTCGGACCCTGCTCCCGGGACACGTCCAGCCTCTGTATATGTATGAGTTGAGAAGGGTGGCCAGAGGAGCGGCGTGTCATCGTTTCCGAGCCCCGACCTCTCGCAGGCGCGCGGGGACCCCAGGCGGCCGCTGGGGTCCGTGGAAGTTAACTTGCAGCCGCGGTGGAGTTGTGAGGCGTGTCAGAAGTGGAGGCGTGGAGGGCGGAAATCGCTGGCTAGGGAGGTGGGTGCCGAGAGCAAGGGGCGGGGGGAATCCCTGATGAACTTGGAGGTCACCCGTGGAGAGACGGGCGAAGTTTGACCAGAGAGTTCTCACCCAAGCCAGGCAACTTTCCTTTCCCAGTGTGAGATGGATGGGATGTACCCATTTACCGCCAGACTGGAAGGGGCAGCCAGGGAGTACCATGGTCTCAGAGGTTGGGGGTGCCTGACCTGGCAAAATCCTTATTACTTGGGACTGAGGTCAAGGTCCTGCTTTCTCAAAGCCTAATTCCCTTGGGAGGAAACATCCTTTTTAGTACAGTCATTAGAAAGCATTATGCTTATTGCTTCCCCCCTCCCCTTTTACAGATGGGGAAACTGAGGCTTGGAGAGGTTGTGTGCTGTGGCCCTAGGACCCAGAGTTAGCATGTGGCAGAGCTGAAACTCACCCACAGGCCTCTTGAGTTCGTGTCCTTTATGTACGTTGGAGAGGGGGGCTAGCCAACTCCTACTCATACTTCAGAAGCCTCTTCAGGCAACACACCCTCTGGAAACCTTCCCTGGCATTTCCCAGGCATTGTTAGGTGCTTCCTGTTTTAAACCCTACTGAGGTAGTCAATTCTTTTTCTCACATTCCAGCCCCCTTGCCATGTCTTCCAGACTGAACTATGGATACCTCTCCCCAACCCTCATCTCATTCTCCTTTCATTCTAGTGGGGTTGTCTGATGGTTAGGCCAGGCTTCTAGGTTTGAACAGATCTGAGTGTGATTCATACTGTTTAGTAGTGATGTAGCCTGGGTGAGTCATCCCAACCCCCTTGCTCTTCCACCAGACTCAGTTTCCATGACTGTACAGCTGAGTTTGTTAGATTGTGCTAAAGGAGTTATTGCGTCATTTGAGAATTGTACCCTCATTGAACCCCTATTGCTCTATTATTTACTTAATATATTTGTATCACCTTACTTTTAAACATCTTGTGTTGAGATAGAATTCACATACCATGCAATTCACCTTTTCAAAATATACACTTCAGTGGTTTTTATTTGTACACCTGTCACCACTGTCTAATTTTAGAACATTTTTATCATCCCAGAAAGAAACCTTGTATCCATTAACAATCAATCCTTAACACCCCCCCATCCCCTAGCAACCATTAATCTACTCTGCATCTATGAGTTTGCCTGTGCTGGACATTTCATATAAATGGAATCATACTCTATATACAGCCACCTGTAACCGGCTGAGTACTATTCTATTGTATGTATGTATCTACCTCGTTCTGTTTATTATTTGATGGTCAGTCATGTGGGTTGTTTCCATTTTTTGGCTTTTGTGAATAATGCTGCTGTGAACATTCATGTGCAAGTCTTTGTGTGGATAAATGTTTTCACTTCTCTCAGGAACATCCCTGGGCATGGAGTTGCGGGTCACATAGTAACTTTGAGTCTAACCTTTTGAGGAACTGCCAAGGCTGTTTTCTGAAACAGTGGTACCAATTTATAGTCCCACCAGCCTGTGTGTGAGGATTCCAATAATCTTAAATTTAGTCTTCTCTTAAGCAGTGATAATCCTTGACATCACTGGCTTTGATGTGTTAGTTATAAATTCTTTTTTTTTGTTTGTTTTTTTGTTTTTTGTTTTTTGTGTTTTTGAGACAGTCTCACTCTGGTGCCCTGGGTAGAGTGCTAAGGCCTCATAGCTGACAGCAATCTCAAATTCTTGGGCTCAAGTGATTCTCTTGCCTCAGCCTCTGTAGTAGCTGGGACTACAGGCACCTGCTGCAATGCCCAGCTGGTTTTTATATTTTTTTAGTAGAAATGGGGTCTTGTTCAGGCTGGTCTTGAACTCCTGAGCTCAAGCAATCCACCTGGCTTGGCCTCCCAGAGTACTAGGATGATAGGGTTAGCCACCATGCCTGGCCTGTAAGTTATTTTCTAATACACATTAAGTGCCTCAGAAGAATGAGGGGTATCCTACATGTCACCAGCAGCATCTCTGGGACCACCGGTTAGGAAACAGATCAAGCCTGTATAGTGGTTATCCAAGGTATGTATATGCTTATGGTCTTCCTGGTAATGGTGACAAAAACTTGTGGAAGCAGGTGTGGGGTTGGGGAAAGACTAGGTGCTCCCAGAGCCCACCCCAAGACTCGGCACATAGTGTTAGGAAGGGGTATAGGAAAGGTGGGAACTGCTCACATCTTCCCATCCCAGGTTAACAGAGCCCTCTTGATAGCTGAGGCTTTGTGGAGACCATAGAGATTGTTGGTGGGTTTCTTGGTCCATAACCCAAAAGGAAGTCTTGTCCCTTGGCCCTGAAATCAAGTCTGCTCCTGCCTGTGCCCCACCTGGACCCTCATGCTTATTCAGGTGCCCACGTGAGGGGCCTGAGTTGATGCTGCTTATTTTAAGAGGTGCCACTCCCAGGCTTGAGTTAGAAATGCTGTATCTGTGACCAGCCCAGGCACACAGACATCCCCACCTTCAGACATCTCCCCCATGCCTGGAACCCCATACCTTCTACGTCATGCTCCTTGCTTCAGTAAGGTGAGGCTGCATGGGGAGCACCCAGGTCAGAGTGCAGTGTTTTCATGGAAGAAGAAATACTTCTTTTTTTTTTTCTTTTTTGAGACAAAGTCTCATTCTATTGCCCAGGCTAGAGTGCTGGGTATCATAACTCATAGCAACTTCAAACTCTTGGGCTCAAGTGATCCTTTAGACTCAGCCTCCCCAGTAGCTGGGACCACAGGCCATGATGCCCGGCTAGTTTTTTCTGTTTTCGATAGAGTCTTATTCTTGCTTGGGCTGAGCTCCAGCTCCAGCTCCAGCACCTTCCTTGGCCTCCTGAAGTGCTGGGATTACA
Organism: Loris lydekkerianus; assembly: GCA_963574355.1. Taxonomy (NCBI): domain Eukaryota; kingdom Metazoa; phylum Chordata; class Mammalia; order Primates; family Lorisidae; genus Loris; species Loris lydekkerianus. The sequence continues at coordinate 41,135 of CAUYPK010024895.1, forward strand.
AGCTTGAGCCACCACACCTGGCCAGTAGTCAGTTCTCTTGAGGTTTGTAGTCTTCTTGTCCTGAAACTTAAAACAGCATTCATGGGCATGTTCCGGATTCCCAGCAACCAGCCTTGTCTCATCTGGATAACTGCTGCCCGGGACAGGTGTTAAGACCATACCTCTTATTCACTATACCTGGCCCTCATGCTTTTATTATTTTTTAAAATATGTGCCCTTGGTTTTCCTTTTAGAATCCTGAATTTCTGTGCATTAGAAAGTAGCGTAGGGAGCCCAGCAGTTTGAGGTTGCAGTGAGCTGTGATGATGCCACTGTACTCTAGCCCAGCAAGACCCTATCTCAAAATAAATAAATAAAATAAAAACAAAATAAAAAATTTTTTTAAAGCCGGGCATGATATCTCATGCCTGTAATCCTAGCACTTTCGGAAGCTACGGTGGGTGGATTGCTAGAGCTCAGGAGTTCCAGACCAGCCTGAGCAAGAGCAAGGCCCAATCTCTAAAAAATAGAATAATTAGCCAGATGTGGTGTCACATGCCTGTAGTCCCAGCTGCTGGGAAGGCTGAGGCAGGAGGATTGCTTGAGCCCAAGTATTTAAGGTTGCTGTGAGCTAGGACAGTGACACTGTGCTTTTGCCAGGGCAACAGAGGGAGAACCTGTTTCTAAAAAAAAAAAAAGGAAAGAAAAGAAGGAAAGCAGCCTAGGAAAGTGGAAACTGGGTGGGGTGGCTTCCGAGGCAAGGGACTGACCCTCTCTAGGTCCCGTGCCCTACTGGGGACAGAATGGACAGACCCTAATCACAAGTCAGATATGGTAGCATCTTGGAGTCAGTAAGGCTGTTGAAGTATATCATAGATAAGACTTTGTGGATGAATTTGTAATAAAAGTGGCAGATATGCCTTCACAGACATGGGATAGTGACCAGAACATGCCTCTTTGAAAGCACAGGTAGGTTTGATTTGCCATCTGGTGTCATGGAGACGCCTCTGGATAGCAGCAGCTCCTGGCTTCTCCACTTGCTGCCTGTTTCTACTACCAGCAAGTCCCCTTGCTTTGGGGACCCACATCTGCCCTGCCTGGGGCCATGGCAGAGGTCTGGGATGCCTGTCCCCTCCCATTTCCCTCCTCAGGGCCTGCCACCTGGGGAGGATTTGTGGGAATGATTCATTCAGGGCAGCCTGGGAGCTTGGCCAAGCCCCAGAAATTGCAGGGAGGACCTTGGAGGCAGTGCCTGCATACCCCGGGCAGGAACATCTCCTGTGTGCTCATCTGCAGAATAGAGGTATAAATAGGACCTACCTCCTAGGGTTGTAAGGTGGGAGGGGATGGTGGTAAATTACTTACCATGGTACCTGGAAAAAGCTGAAGCCCTAGGGTCGGACAGGCTCTTTGGAATCTTGAGCAGGTCTATCCCTTGTGAGCCTTAGTTTCTCCATCTCTCAGAAGGCAACAGTTACAAACACAGGTAATATCCAGAGGGCTTGCTAAGTTCTGGGCACTGTTGTAGGTATTTTCTGTACTTAACTCATTTGAGATGAACAAGCTAATGCAGAGTAGTGAAGCAATTTGCACAAAATCACCCAGCTAGGAAGTGGGAGAGTCAGGATTTAAATCTAGAGTCTACACTTCTGTTTTTTGTTGTTGTTTTTTGTGGCAAAGTCTTGCTCTGTCACCCAGGCTGGAGCATCATAGCTCTCTGCAACCTCAAACTCCTGAATTCAAGCAATCCTCTTCCCTTACCTTTGCCCAAGTAGCTGGGACTACAGGTGCACACCATCATGCCTGGCTAATCTTTTAAGTAATTTTTTATAAAGGCAGGGTTCATTAATTTGTCCAGCCTAGTCTTGAACTCCTGGCCTCAAGTAATCTTCCTGTCTCAGCCTCACAAAGTGTAGGTAGGTGTGGGCCACCATTTTAACTTTTGCTAAAAGTTGTTTTAAATATTATGAATAAATATTCCCCTGTTCCCTGTCCATCTATCCATACACCTTCTCACTTGCTGCACTCTGGTGAGCAGTGGGTGAGAGCTTGGAGACAGCCAAGTCCCAACTTTCTCTCTAAATCGCCGTGTGACGTTGGGCAAACTGCTTCTCCCCTGAGCCTCAGTGTCTCTGTGTTAAATGGGTACGTACAGCCTTCAGCATGTCTTCTGTTTAGCTCCCGTGCTGTGTGGTTCGAGTTTGGTTTTTTTCTTGTTGTTTTTAATTGAGCCAACATTCAAACATTTCTACAGAAGAATTTTGATTTCTTATTTCTCTTAGAAACTTGGGAGCTCAGGCCAAACTGGAGTGGCCTGAAGCTGCCTCGCAGATGGTCACTGTAGTCTCCACCAATCACCATTGTCATTTGAATCTTTAGGGCTATTAGAACACCTTGGGTTTGCCTGGTAGTGTCACTTGAACAAGCAATTCCATTGCTTTAAAAGCAGTTTTTTTTGTGTGACTGAGTCTCACTTTGTCACCATCAATAGAGTGCTATGTGGGGTCATAGCTCACAGCAACCTCAAAGTCTTAGGCTCAAGTAATTCTCTTGCCTCAGCCTCCTGGGTAGCTGGGACTACAGACGCCTGACACAACACTTGATTGTTTTTAGAGATGGGATCTTGCTCTGGCTCAGGCTGGTGTCCATCTCCTGAGCTCATGGGATTCACCCACCTTGGCCTCCCAGAGTGCTAGGATTACAGGCATGAGCCACCTTGCCTGGCCAATTTTTTTTTTAAACCACTAGTTTTGATGTTCTCCCAGAGCTATTCCTCTCTGTCTTTTTAGGACATCAGAGGTCTCCCAGTACCCTGTCTGTCATTGCAAACCCTCAAGGTTTTTAACACACATGAAGTTAGTCCCCATGCCACATTCCCTGGATGAGGGGTCCTTTTTGCTGGGACCTTGGTTCCACTTAACCCACAGTGAGAATCCAGATAACTGGTTCCGGTCCCCACTTAACCCACAGTGAGATACTTGGGACCAGCTGAGGTCCCTCTGCTGTGGATCTGTGATCCTGGCACATCTGCACCATCCCATATCCCTTCTCTGTCCTCACAAGGATGCATTTTTGGTCCACAATTCCATTTCCCAGAAACTGTGGCATAGAAATCGTTGAGTCACTTTTCTGAGGTCACTCAGGGCTGAGGTAGCAGCACCAACCCTGGAGGCCACTTGCAAGGGTTCATGCGTGGATCCCAGCCCCCAGCCCCCTGAGGATAGCCACTGAGTGACGCCCTCCCCTGTGTGTACTCTCAGTGCCCTGGCACTTTTTGAGTAAGGACTTGTGGCCAGTTCCTAGCTAGGTGCTGGAGTTCAGGCTTTTTTTTTTTTTAAACAGTCTCACTTTGTCACCCTTGATAGAGTGCTGTGGTGTCATAACTCACCGCAACCTCCAACTCCTGGGTTTAAGTGATTCTCTTGCCTCAGCCTTCCAAGTAGCTGGGACTGTAGGCGCCCACCACAACACCTGGCTATTTTTAGAGACGAGGTCTCACTCTGGCTCAGGCTGGTCTGGAACCTGTGAGCTCAGGCAATTCCACGCGCCTCAGCCTCCTAGAGTGCTAGGATTATGGGTGTGAGCCACCGCACCGAGCCAGGGGGTGTGAGATTTGAGAAGCAAGGAGGTCCAGATTTTCTGGAGTTTACATTCTGGTGGAGTATCAGGCAAGAAAAAGAGTAGACTACCTCTGGGATCTGAGATGTCAACCTGGGGATTTGGGTGACCATAGCCTCTCAAACCTTAATTTGCATACAAACTCCTTGGCAGCTTCTTAGCATGCAGATTCTGCTCAGCGGGTTTGGGGCAGGGCCTAAGACTGCCTTTCAGATCAGCTTCCAGGGCGATGCTACTGCTTGTCTGAAGAACTGCATTTGGAATAGTTAGGGCTTGGATTAGAAATTGGTGGATTACAGCCCATCGGCCAAATCTGTTTTTGTAAATAAAGTTTTATTGGAACACAGCCATGCTCATTTGTGTATATTTTGTCTGTGGCTGTAGAGTTGAGTAGTTATAATAGAGACCATAGTGTCCGCAAGCTGAAAATATTTGCCTATCCTTTTGCAAAAAAAGTCTGCCAACTTCTGTTCTAATCATCTCTTGGGTCTCTCTAAGTTATATTTAAAAATGTTGTCTTTTGGTGAAGGTGAGCTGGTAGTAAAAATAATGACAGATTAATATTTGAGTGCTTACTGGGGGCTTAGCTCTTTATGTATACTTTTCTCAGCTCTGCTCTGTTATAGGTGACTGTTGTCTCCATTTTATAGGTGAGAAAACTGAGGCTCATAGAAACTAGGTCACTGCCCATAGTCTGTGTACCAGTGAGAAAATGAGGCTGATTTGAGCCAAGTTGTCTGAATTGTGTTGGACCATAGCTTCTTCTGCCTGGAGTTTTTTCACAGGGCTCAGAGAAGGTTTTGCTATGATTTCTATCTCTCTGAGGGCGTTAAGGTGCCTTTATTCAGCTGTTTTCCCATGTAGTCAATAAATATCAGTGTAGCCTGCACTGAGAGTTTGGAGGCTATGCTAAGTTCTGGGAGGATGTGAGGACTAAGATGAGGTTCCAGGCCTGCATATTCCAATGGGGGAGGCATCACGGTCTGCTAAGCAACTTGGGAGATCCTGAGTGACAGGAGGCAGTTAGGGAAGGCTTCCTGGGGGAGGTGGTATACATCGTGCCCCTAGGAGTTAGCTATGCAGGGGGAGGGTGGGAAGGGTTTTCTGAGGAGAGAGAATCATTGGTGTGAATCACTGTGGCTGTGGCCCGATAAGTTTGGTAGAGTTCATGGTCCAGAGTATAGTCATGTTTGTGTGCATGCTGGGGTGTGGGGGAGTGGGTGGTGTTAAAATTGGAGATCAGCCAGAGTTAAGAACCTCAAGTGAGATGCCAGAGAACCTGGAGTTTGCCCTCAAGGCTGCTGTTGTCTAGTACGAAGCGTTAAATCACAGAATGAAAACAAGCTTTTCTCCCCACTCTGATGACTTTCAGGGTGCTAGCTGTGTCTTCTATGCTCCTCCCCAGACTCTTGTTTAACAAGGCATAGGCCCAGCCAGGCTCCTTCTGAGAGTCTTTCCCAGGCCTGCAGCAGCCTCTAACAAAGAGGATTGCTTCCTTTGCATTTATTTTTGCAGTAACTTTAATTAGTGCATATTTTTCACTGGAGCTGGTGGATTGTAGTTGCCTTTGAGAATATGTTTTAAACATAATGAATGCATTTAACCAAAAAAGAGTAAAGGGGGCTGTGGATGTAGCCAACATCAGGAAGGTGGTCCTCAGCAGGTGGGAATTTGGAGGGCCCCATGACAGGTGACAGGTTGGGGGATGGGCCAGCAGTGACCTTGCTCTTTCTGTTCTGCTTGCTTCTTCCTTGGAGCCCCAGGAGGGTTGCCTGAGGGGTGGGGACGGTTCTGTTAGCTAAGATACGGGTGCAGAGATGTGGTTGCTAGTTAGCACTGTGGGAGCTGAGGTTCCTCCTCTCTGCCCTTCTCAGTGTGTCCGTGTGTCTGTCTTGGTCTCTATTTTTATCTCTCCCTGTCTGACTTTCTATCTCTCCTCCCCACCCTCCTTCCCATCTCTGTCTCCACTTGGACTCTGTCTCCCTCCGTCTCTCTTCCCATCTCTGTGTCTAATCTTTGTTGCTGTCTCTCTGTCTTCTACTGCCCCCACCTGCACCACTTGCCTCTTCCTTCCTGCCTGCCCCTCCCATGCTTTCCTCTCTGTCATTAGAAATTCTGTCTTCCTGCAATTGCTCCTCAGTGACATCCTGCCACAAAACCACCAGGACCCTTGCAGACCTCTGGTGATACGCGAGAAGAGAAACGTGACCACTTCCCATGTATTAGGGATGGAGGCCCTGCAAGGCCAGGCACCCCACAAGGGCCACCCTAAGCTGTTTATGTGTCAGCCAGGCTTTTTCCACACCCCAGGGCCCTACCTTCCCCTCCCAGTCCAGGGCTGTCAGGGAGGAAGAGGAAGCCTGGGTTGGCAGCAGGAGGGTAGAATGTTGATTTTGATTTGGGGCATTTGGGGTGTCAGGTACCCTGCCTGGGTGCCACTGGTGCCTGAATGCGGCGTAGTTAGTGCCTTTGCCCTTCAGCATGGTCACTGCTTGGCTTGAGTGTGTATAGGCAGCAGAGGGTATTTGTTGGGTAAGATTGGGGGAGAAAAGCAAGGTTAGGAATTGGGTCCAGCCTTTTCCTTTCATAGATAAGGAAACTAAGGCCCAGAGAGTTGAGGTACTTTGTTTAGGACCATGCAGATAGTTTTGGGGTAGAGAATGGGTTTGGGTTCCCCCTGCCCTGGAAGCAGGGAGCATTCAGGGAGTGTCGTGTGAACGCCCCCTCCTGGGATATAGGCAATTCCAGTTCAAGGCCTTGCTGTTTCACATACCTGCTGGGGGTCTCTGGGCAAATTTTCTTCTCTTGAGGGTCTGTCTGTAGGTACACTTCAGGTGGGGACATGGGCACAGTCCTGGGGATTGCAGAGCACAGCCGTGGGGTCAGAGGTCACTGAGTGTACAGCAGGCTGCGGGTCTATTCACAGATTGCTGCACCGTATACCCAGAGCTCCCCATTCAGCATGTCTGTCTGGGGCTTGAGAATTTGCATTTCAAATTAGTTCGCACATGCTGCCACTATTGGTCTGTGATCTTCTGCGGTAGAGGTTAAGCAGATGGAGTGCACAGCCTCTAAAACCAGACAGCGTAGGTTCAAGACCCTGCTGTGCCATGAATCTGCTGTGAGATCCCAGGCAAGGACTTTAATCTCTCTGTGCCTCGGTATCCCCATCTGTAAAATGGGATGAGAGATAGCAGCGCTGTCCTCATAGATGAGTTGTAAGGATTAAATGAGTAAATGCTTATGTGGGCACAGTGCAAGCACTATCTTTGTGTTTGCTAGTCATAGTATTGTTATTCTTACTATCTTTATTATTTAACACCCCCCCCCCCCCCACACACACACACACAGACTGTTCTGCTTGCATTGAATCCTTAAGGCTCTGCTCAAGTTGTTCCCTCTACTTGGGATGCTTTTCCCAATCTCTGAACCTGTTAAAATGCAGCTCCTTCTTTTAGAATCAGCTCAAGTTCTTGCCTGAAGTCACCACCCAACCCCCACCCCAGCCAGAATCCACGGCCCTTTCCACCTCTTGATCCCCCCAAACAAGCTCTCATTTCATTTAGCTGATTACCCTGTTGTTTGGGTATCAGTCTCCTATGCTGAACCATGAGCCCCTACAGATCTGACTTCTCAGGGCTTTGCTGGCATAAAGAAAATCTCCCGGAAACGTCCCTTCCAATATCCAGCTTTGATGTATTTCAGGGAGGCCATTCCTGCTGGAGGTGGACATCAGAGAAGGCTTCCAAGGCAAAGGGGCGGACCTTGCTTGGGATGTGAGGTTTCCTTAATTTGTAAGTGTATGGCCTTAGTACCCCACAGCCCCAGGTTCTAATATGTGTTTTGCCATTTAGTGTGGTGCAGCCTTTGATAATTTAAAAAATTTTTTGCGCCCTTTGCATCTTCATTTTAAAAGGATACTATTGATTGGACATGGTGGCTTACACTGTATTCCCAGGACTTTGGGAGGCTGAGGGAGGAGCATCACTTAAGGAGCTCTCGCACAGCATTTTTGCTTCCTGGCAATGACCAGGCAAGTCTGCAGATGGAAATATGTTGCAACAAGATCTCAGCCTCCCCACCCCCAACTCTGACCCATTACAAAAAGTCCTTTCTAAATTTGCTTCCAGAATATAGTGAACCGTGAGGGCCTGCCTCTTCTCCCTTATCAGTTTCTCCCTGTGATTTTTTTTGTTTTGTTTTTGAGACAGAGTCTCACTTTGTCACCCTCAGTAGAGTGCTGTGGCATCACAGCTCACAGCAACTTCAAACTCTTGGCCTTAAGTGAGTTTCTTGCTTCAGCCTCCCAAGTAGCTGGGACTACAGGTGCCTGCCACAACGCCCAGCTATTTTTTTTTTTTTTGGGTTGTAGTTGTCATTGTTGGTTAGCTGGCCTGGGCTGGACTCGAACCCACCAACCTCGGTGCATGTGGCTGGCATCCTTACCGCTGTGCTATGGGCACCAAGCCCTCCCTGTAATTTTTTTAAGTGTTCTTGTTTTGATCAGCTCTTAAAGCCTTTGAAATTCTTCTGCTTCTTCCTGCTTCCAGGAACAAGTGAGAAGGAGGAGGATCTCAAGGTTTGTCCAAGAGGGATTCCTAGTCTGTGCTGCCTCAGTCTGAGGCTGGCAGACTGTTAACAAAGTCCACTCCTTTCCCTAGTAATGCACCCAAAATATTACTGGGATGAAGCCCTCGTGATTCCTGGGTGAACCACAAAAACAAACAAATTAAAAAAACAACAAAAAAACCCACATCAAGGCCATCCTGTTTAGGAACATTACATTCAGCAAATATTTATTACTTGCTTACTTTGGTCAAGCCTCTCCAGAAGGTTTTGGCTGTCAGTCATTACGAAACCTCCACAACAGAGAAGTCGAAGGTATTGCAATCAAAAAGCCATAGACTACCCTTGAGAGCAGAGGAAGGGGCAAGTTAGCATAAGACTTTCTAAAATGTCAGGTAACCTTGTGACCTTTTAATAAAGATAGCCTAGAGTTGGGTTCTTACATAGAAATTCATATCCACTTCTTTTGGGCAAAAAGGAAGGCTGGTTAGCTAGCCACAGCCATTACCCTGAGTCTTCAGGTAAGACTATGGAAATAAATTTTTCTTAGTTTTATTAAAACTTTTTTTTTTTTTTTTTTTTTTTAGAAAGAGTGTCACTATGTCGCCCTTTGTAGAGTGCTGTGGTGTCACAGCTCAAAGCAAACTCAAACTCTTGGGCGTAAGTGATTATCTTGCCTCAGGCTCGCAATTAGCTGGGACTGCCGGCGCATGCATACGGCCGGCTTTTTTTTTTTT
>CAUYPK010024896.1:0-95891 GCA_963574355.1 Loris lydekkerianus
TCACCGTCCGAAAATTAAAGGAATTGAGCGTCGAAGTTCTGCCCCACCCACCATACTCCCCAGACCTCTCGCCAACCGACTACCATCTTTTCAAGCACTTCGATAACTTTCTCACCGGTAGAACCTTTGCCAATCAGGACATAGCAAAAATGGCCTTCGTTGACTTCATTGAATCCTGAGCACCCAATTTTTATGCTGACAGAATTAATCGACTTGTGTTATGTTGGCAAAAGTGCACTGATTCAAATGGCGCTTATTTCGATTAAATTGAATAAATATTCACTGAGATATTACAGTTTAAAGTAGACTCATAAAAACAGACAAAACTTTTGAAATGACCTAATATTTGGACACTAACTCCATGAAGGGTGCAAAGCTTTGTGTTGGGCTCTGCCCTGACTGAGCCTGCAGAGTGGCAGAGGAAGTTGTTAGACAATTACTTATGAACTACTGGGTTTCTTTCTTTCTTTCTTTTTTTTTTTTTTGAGATGGAATCTCACTTTTGTCACTTTTGGTAGACTGCTGTGGTATCACAGCTCACAGCAACCTCAAACTCTTGGGCTCAAGCAATTCTCTTGCCTCAGCCTCCCAAGTAGCTGGGACTATAGGCATCCAAAATACCTTTTTTTTTTTTTTTATAGACTGAGTCTCATTCTGGTTCAGGCTGGTCTCGAACCTGTGAGCTCAGGCAACCCATCTGCCTTGGCCTCCCAGAGTGCTATGATTACAGGTGCGAGCCACCATGCCCAGCCCTATGGGTTTCTTTCTTTTTTTTTTTTTTTCTGAGACAAAGTCTCACTGTGTTGCCCTCAGTAGAGTGCTGTTGTGTCACAGCACACAGCAACATCAAACTCTTGGGCTTAAGCGATTCTCATGCCTCAGTCTCCCACGTAGCTGGGACTACAGGTGCCTGCCCCAACATCTGGCTATTTTTTTGTTGCAGTTGTCATTGTTGTTTAGCAGGCCCAGGCCGGCTTTGAACCCTCCAGCCCAGGTGTATGTGGCCGGTGCCCTAATGGCTGAGTTACGGGTGCCGAGCCCTCTTTCTTTCTTTCTTTCTTTCTTTCTTTCTTTCTTTCTTTCTTTCTTTCTTTCTTTCTTTCTTTCTTTCTTTCTTTCTTTCTTTCTTTCTTTCTTTTTGAAGGTTAGCAAGAGTTGTTTCTTACTGACTTGGAAGTGGGCTCTGCAGTGAAGGCCCTTTGGGTTTAGGAGAATTTTTTTCTGCTTCCTTTCTTCTTCCTGCAACTTCTGCTGCCTGAACTGCCCTGTCTGTAATCCAGCATCCATTTCCTGTGATAGCACTGCTCCCTTTGGGCTTTTCTCCCAAGTTGGCCTTTTTCTTAGGGGAGCAGGGCGGCTATCTGTGTACGTCCAGTCTGGTAGCTCCATGAGGGGCCCATAGGCAGAGCAGTTGGCAGCCAGGCCCTGTTGGAGTCGCCACTGGCCACCTGTCCAAGCCGCTGTGCTGCAGTGCAGCCTACGGACACTCAAGAGCACAATCCCTAAGCAGCCATGCTGATTTCCCCCTGTGGGTTTCTTAATTAAGGAAATTGTGCTAGGTTCTTTGTAGGATAAGCTCAAGGTTCTGAGAGAGCTGCTGAGAAGGGCTGAAATCTGGGAAGGGTGGTCAGGATAGCTGCCCCAAAGAAGCAGTGTCTCAGCTACTGGGGGAGAGGGGGGAGCGGGTGGAGGTGGGCAGAGAGCATGGCCTGGGGTCAGACCTGGGGGTGGGAAGGAGCCTCTAGGCAGCAGCAGCAGGACAGTAAGAGGGCTGGAGCCAGGAGAGAGGCAGGAGGATGTTGTGGGTGTTGCTGTTTTCCAATCTTCCTAGCTATTCAAGCTTGCAGCAGAGATTACACATGATAGTACTTGACTAAGGAAGATAGATCTAGGTAAGTCAAGGTGGGGCCTGGAAGTAAAGAGAGGGGACTAGGATAGGTGGGAAGAAAATTCATGTCTTTGTTTTCAAGGATAGAGGCAGGGGAGAGGATGGGCCAGAGGCAGAGAGGAGGGAGGGGCCGGAGGAAAATCCAGGGTGATGTGTGGAGGGCTGTGGGGTACAGTGGGGTGCGGTGGGGGGTGGAGGGGTGAGTGAGAGCCCAGGCAGGCCATGAGCTGCCCTGATTCTGTGGCAGAGGCAGCCAGTACTGCATACACAGCTGGTGCCCCTCTGCATACCCCAGCCTGGGAGCAACAGCACTCACATCCATCTCCTCCTCAGGCAAACAATAGGAGCCCAGAGGATATTCTGGGAGAAATGGCCTCCCTCAGTACTTTTTTTCCTTTGTTCTTTTTTTTGTATTGAGACAAGAGCAGAGATTACACATGATAGTGTCCTTAGCGGTCCTCTCACTTTGTAGTCTTTGGTAGAGTGCTGTGGCATCACAGCTCATAGCAACCTCCAATTCCTGGACTTAGGTGATTCTCTTGCCTCAGCCTCCCAAGTAGCTGGGACTACAGGTGCCTGCAGGCTCAGCTTTTTTTTTGTAGAGATGGGGTCTCACTCTGGCTCAGGTTGGTCACGAACCTCTGAGCTCAGAGCAATCTAACACCTTGGCCTCCCAATCACGCTAGGATTGCAGGCGTGAGCTGCCGTGCCCAGCTGGCCTCCCTTGGTTCTGAGACTCCTGCACCAATCTTTTGCCAGGTGCTGAAGAGGGATGTAATATAGCTCCTTCCATGCTGTCCATCTGTCTGGGACACCCCAAGGGAGCCCAAATCCTATGGAGCTCCTCCGACCTGCAGACTTGGGTTCCAGGGACGGCCCAGCTCTCAGATAGGGGACACAGTTCTGGCATCCTTGAGAGCAGGAGTTGGGGCCAAGAGGTCATGAAGCTGGAATCCCAGCTCAGGGACTGTTTGAACACTGGTACTGACTGAACAAAGGCCCCTCGATGAGACTGTGGGTAGGCTCAAGGTTCAGCCTGTGAATAGGGTAAGGGCTTAGCATGTGATCAGGATCAGGGCTTAGGAATAGGTGATAAGAATCAGGGTCTCAGCATATGATTGATCGGGGTCAGGGATCAGCACGGTATGAGAAGGATCAGGGCTCAGCATATGACAAAGATCAGGGCTCAGCATTGTGTGACAAGGATCAGGGCTCAGCCCATGATCAGCGTTAAGGCTCAGTGTGTGCAAGGTTAGTACACGATAAGTAACTATGATGGGCACTTTCTGAAGCTAGGTATCTTGTTAATCATCTAATCATCTCCAGCTGGCTCATGTTGGACCAGAAGCCAGATCTTCCCCTGCAAAGGTATAGTGCTGCCTCAGACCTGGGGGAGAGGGTTACCCAGGGTTTCCTTTCACCTGTGTTTTAACATCCTGTTGGCAAGCATCTGAACACCATGACCACAGTGCATGTCCCCACTCCCTTTCCTGCATCCTTTCCACTGTCCCAGACCCTGACCTGAAAATTCTCTATCTTCTCTCCCCAGTGCCACCCCTCCACACACACACCTGGGTCAGGGGTGGGCAGACACAGCTGAGAGGCTGTTCAGGGAAGACAGAGGCTTGCAGGTATGCAGCATGACCCCATGCTACGTGCGTACCTGAGCACTCATGCCAACTTCTGCTCTGGGAGACAGAGGTTGGGGCTGTGGTAGAGTGTGGGTGGGTGATAGTCCTTGGCCTAGGTGCGTCCTCTTTGTCCTCAACTTGGTGTTGGGAAGTGGGGTTAGGGGAAGGTGTGGGCCATCCTGGGGTCCACAGTGGGTGGGACCACTGATGCTTGGTGGGCTTTTGAGCAGGTCTTATCACCTCTCTGAGTCTCAGTTTCCCCCATCTGTAGCATGGGAAAAAGATAATGGCTCTTCCCCAGGGATCTTGTGTGGATGACACAGCTCAGTGTGCGGCTGGTGGCCTCACTCCCTGCCTGTCCTCTTCCTAGGAGCCCACACCAGTGACTTCCACATTTAGTCTGCTGAGGGGGGGGCCTCTGGACCAGGTGCAGGGGAGGGACACATTCCAGACATAGTCCCTGCACCCGTGGAGCTCATAGGGCCCTGGGAAAGATGGATGTGAACTTGGATGATGACCCCAAAGTTGTAATGAAGGTGAGGACAGGTGCCACAGGAGCCTGGGGCATGAAGCTACCTTTACTCAGAGAGGCCCAGAGCTGGAGAAAGCTTCCCAGATGATACGGCCACCAAGCTTGTGCTGAAGGGTGCATAAGCACTCTCTGGGAGAAAGGCGTGTGAGGCAGAGGGACAGCAGATGCAGGGCTCCATGCAGACTGGGCAGTGACTAGAGTCCACTATAGGAGGGTTAAGGAGAAATGTACCTGGCAGGCATCTCTGTGCCCCTCCTGGGTTAATCCCAGCCCGACCAGGAGGGGCCTGAGTCCCTGTTGCAGGTAGCTGACTCTGGCACATGTCCCTAAGGCCACACTCTCACTCCCTCCTGGATAGAGTGCCCAGCTCACCCTGTGCCTTAGCAGAGGAAGCCTGATTGTGATGGAAGAGCAGGTTTCTTGATCTGCTGTGGTTACGGCCTGATCAAGGCCAATGACTTGGACTCAGGGCTCCAGCCTCAGCTCTGTTAGGCCTCATGAATATCTGACCTGGTCCTTGGCTGGATGTCATGAGGCCTGGTGCATCCTTTCCCACTATAAACCAGAACCTCCCCCCCCCCCCCCCCAACTCCTGTACCAGTGAGGCTTGCCTGGGCAGAGCAGAGGTGAGGGGTGTTAGAGCAAACAATGGTGAGATGTGTAATTAACTCAGCAGCACTGATAACATCGCTTCTCATTTTGACTCTCCCTGCCCTGTTAGCCCACTGCTCTGCTTGTAAATAGGTGCCCTTAGTCGCACCTTGATTAGAAAGGAGACACCCTCCCTGCTCTCTCTTTTCTGTCCCACCTCCTCGGCTGAATGTCAGGAGCTTTCAACTCAAAAGGCAATAATATGAAATGTTTGCTAAAAATAACACCGTCAAATATTCCAGACAGTGGAGCAGCTATTGTAGAGGCATACCCCAAATAGATTATCACAGAATATGCAATACTTTTTTAAAATCCAGTTTTTATCCTGCCAAGTGTTCTGAAAGACCCAGAGGGTAACTTGCAGGCAGAGTCCCTGAGCCCTGGTTGGGGTGGAGTGAGTGGTATGACCTTCCTGCCACCTCTATTTAGGGGAACTCTGGGCTCAGTCAGAACTGGGGCCCCTCTGTCCAGCTGAGGGAGGGCTCCTGCTGTGGTGGGGTCTGGCCCTTGCCCAGCAGCGCTCAAGTCCTGTGTGGAAGGTGATTCCTCCCATTTCACAGAGGAGGAAACAGAGGCTCTGAGAGGTCACTGCCCAGGCCCCAGAGCAGAGTCAGAACTGTAGGCTGGCCAGGTTGTACCTCCCGCTGCTGAGCACAGCTGGGCTCTGCACACCCTCCAGGCCCACCCAGCCAGAGGCCTGCTGGGATGGGGGCAAAGCTGGGACAGGGGACCAAGAGGCCATTCAGACCACAGTGAGTCTTGCCCCCCTCTCTCTGCATTCCTTGTGTGGGCCTCAGTCTCTCTCTGCCAAATGCCCCATTAGGGCCACAGGATCCCTGAGTCTCCTTGGCTGGGGGCTGTCCCAGGCTGTTCTAAGATGAGAAGTCTCTCTTGTCATCTAGGCCCCCCAGGCCCAGAAGTCTGAGCCTGGTTGTGGCAGCGTCGGGACCAGGGCAGAGTGGGAAGCACCTTGGGGGAGGGTGACAGGAGCCCAAAGCTCCCTCCTCACAGGCTCACAGGGATGCAGAACTCCAGTGACCCTGGACTCAGCGCTGATGTGCTGAGGGGGGTGTTGGCAGCCTCTCAGGCTCTTGGCTCGTCCCCTCGGGGTGCAGGGCTGTTCTCTGGTGGGGCCCTGGGTGGGCGGCCATTGGCAGGAGCCTGGATGTTCTCATCTGTGAGTCAGCAGAGATGGAAACATTAATTTATTTGAGTGGCTGTACCAGCCGTGTCCTCAGAGGACAAGGATTTTCTGCCAAGCTGGGGCTGAGGGTGCCAGGGTGGGGGTGGATGGGGTAATTTTCAGGGACATGCCTTAGGGGACACCAGGTGGACATCCTGGGGACTAGGGGATGCCAGGCTGGGGGGCCCAGTCTAACACTGGGACTTGGAGTGAGCATCATCTGATGGGAGAGGCTGAGGAGAGAGCAGGACATGGCAGGGCTGCGGACTCACTGGGTGCGCTGGATTTGCAAAGTGTTGGGTTGGCAGCCTGCAGGGGCCATGAAGGGGCAGGGCAGGCAGAGGGCACAGAGGTCTGAGGCAGGGTGGCAGGAGAAAGAGAGTCAGAGCGGCCAGCCTGCTGTGGCTGCTGCAGAAGCTGGACTAGAAGCGTGAGGGGGCAGACTGGGAGGAGGAGGAGGAGGATGCTCCGAGAGTGGGCAGGAGGGGCCTGGGGTAGGCTCCAGCCTCTGAGGTGGCACTAGCCTCGTCTAGACTGGGAGGGAGGTGGGAGGAGCTAAGCCTCAGGTGGGCCACTGCCCTCCCCGCATTGGTCAGATGTTCCCTGATGTCCCACTGCCTTAGGCCTCCCAGCCACACCAGTCCCTGCTGAAGATAGATCTCTGGGGTATACCAGCCCAGCATGTGGCATTGAGATTCCCAGTGGAGTGGCAGGGGGTGGTGTCTGCTGGCCCATCTCCCTGGGAGCATCGGGCCAGCAGACACTCTCCAGCTGTTTCACTCTTCCTGTGCCCACTTCTATCCTTCTCAGACTTGGTGTGGCTCCAGGCGGTGCTGGGAACATCATAAATTGGGCTTTTAGTTATCGTCACAACCTCTTGTAGGGTGCTATCCCTGTGTTTCCAATAAGGACATTTTTAATAGCTTTTTTCATTTTAGTGAGGTGAAATTTAGAGTGAACAATTGTGTGGCACTGACAACTTAGGGAAGCCCCTGTCTAGTTCCAGAATGTTTCCATTATGCCCAAGCAGCCCTGTGCTGGCGGGGTGGTGGTCACACCTGCTATTCCAGCAAGTTGGGAGACTGAGGTGGCAGATTCTCTTGAGGCCAGGAGTTTGGGACCAGCTGAGCAACACAGCGAGACTCCAGCTCTACAAAAAATAAGAAAACTCAACCAGGCATGGTAGTGGGTGCCTGTTAGTCCAGCTACTGGGGAGGCTGAGGCAGGAGGATTGCTTGAGCCCAGCAGTTACAGGCTGCAGTGAGCTGTGATCACACCATTGCACTCTACCAGGGTGACAGAATGAGCCCTCTTTCTAAAAAAGAAAGAAAGAAACCTACTACCCAGGACAGTCACTCTCCACGGTCCCTTGCCCGGCCCCTGGCAACACCAATCTGTGCCCTGTCTATGGACCTGCCCCTTCTGGGTGGCATCACACAACACGCGGCTTCTTCACTGACCGTGGTGTCTTCAAGGTCATCTACATTGTAGCCAGTGTCAGTGTCTCCATTCCTTTTTATGGTGGAATCCATTGTTGGGTTGTTCATCTGCTGATGGACATTTGGCTGCTGCGAACAGGTACGGTCACTAAAGCAGACAAGTAAAGTGACCTGCCTGGAGCCATTCGGGTTGGAGCTGGGGTTTGAACCCCTCTTTGTGGGGTGTAGCTCTGTTCTCTCCCACACTTCTGAGTGCTCCAGGGCTGACTTGGTGGCTTCAGCCCTCCTAGGGTGAGGCCCCTGGGAGTCAGGCTGGGCTGGGGGGAGGGGGGGATGGACAGGCGGGCCTTCTGGAGGAGGTGGTGGCTTTGGCCTGGGCCTTGCAGGACAAGTGGAGTGTCTGGAACAGGGAGAAGGAAGGCTGGATGGCAGGTGAGACTTAGCTGGGTGCTGGGGAGGGGTCAGCTGGGGACGACTGTGAGGTCCCCCCGGGTGGCATGAGTACAGATGTCCTGCAGGTGACCTTTCTGCTTGTGTTTCTAGAATTCACAAGTGCTACACTTCTGAGGTCTTAGTGCCCTTGAATCTGAATTTCTTTCTTTTCTTTCTTTCTTTTTTTTGTGTGTAGACAGAGGTCTACCCTGTGCCCCGAGCAGAGTGAAATGGTGCTGTAGCTCACTGCAACCTCAGACTTGGGCTGTGGGCATCCTGCTGCCTCAGCCTCTGAAGCCTCTGGGATTATAGGTGCTCGCCGTGGAGCCCAGCTAGGTTTTTCCATTTTTTTTGTGAGTCAGTGTCTCACTCTCGCTCAGACAAGCCTTGAACTCCTAAGCTCAAGCAATCCTCCTGCCTCAGCCTCCCATAGTGCTGGGATTACAGGCGTGAGTCACCGTGCCCAGCTGAATCTGATTTCTTGAATGCTAAGGCTGCTGGCTCTCAGAGACTAAGGTGTCAGGACTCAGGGGATCTAGGCCGCAGAGTTCTGAGGGGGACTCATGGCAGACATTGGTGACAGAGATGCAGCTGACTGCGCCCAGCACCCATCCACATAGGGCGCGGCACTGGGACAAGATTTGTTTTCTCACGTCCCAGCATGCTGTCTCCTCCCGCCTCTCCTCTTGGCCTTCCACTTGGTGTCTTCCCACAGCCACAGGCTCTTCCTTGTCCCCACTTGTCCCCAGCCCAGCAGCCCATGTTCCTTCTTGTCATCTTATCCTGTGGCAGGACAGGACGGAGAGGGGAGGCCATGGCAGGGTCTTAGGGAGGGAGACACCATGGGCACCAGGCCTTTGCAGAAGTGAGGAAGGCCACCGAAGGCTCTGGCTTCTATGGCAGCGGCAGGGAGGCTGGCTGGAGCCTGGCTGGAGCCCGGCCTGCAGCACGGTCACACAGCAACCTGCTGCTCCCACATCCCGCCTCATCATCCCAGATGTCACCAGGTCAATCCTCTGGACAGGAAGAGGGTGAAGATGGAGGCTGGAAGGAGACCAGGGAGGAGCCTCAGGGTCCCCAGATGAGGCCGTGGAGATAGCTCTGCCTGGGCAGGCTGGGCAGCAGAAGGAAGGTCACAATGGTGCTGTGTGGTCACCATGCAGGCCTCATCTACCTTATTGGGAGAAGGGTTCAGAACAGCACCATCTGTCCAGGGTTCCTCAAACCAGGCCCTGCTGCAGCCCTATGGTGGGGTCTGTGGGGCCTTCCAGCACAGCCTGGGAGTTGGGGCTGGGTACTGGCTCTGTCCTCCGTGGGAAAGGAGGAGCTCTGGGCCTGGAATAGCTGTGTGTGGACAGAAATAACCCTGGACTCTGAGGAAAGCATGGAAAATTAAATAGAGAGTGCCAGCGTTCACCCTTCCCATAGTTGTTACCTCCTTTGGGGGGAGTGGGCATTTTGTCCTTATTTTTTATAGACAAGAAAACTGAGGCTCAGAGAGGGGAAGTGACCTCCTGAGGTCCTTCACCAGCCAGCCAGACCTCCAAGCTCCCTGTGCTTCCTGTGATATGGCCTGCACACCTGCCTCCACTGTGCCTGCTGCTGGAGACACCTTCACTCCTACTCATTCTTCAAAACCTGGCAAAATGGCACTTTGTCTAGAAAGCCACCCCCCACCCAATACCCCTGGCAGGCATAGCTTTCTGCCAAAGTCTTATCTGGCCCACTTGGAAATGGAGGCTCTCTGAGGGCAGAAATTGTGCCCTGTTCATTTCTGTGTCCCAATTCCAGGCCAAACCCACAGTCAGGGCTCTGTTAGTGATTGCTGAGCGGTCCAGAGAGCCATGAGTGGTCAGATAAATGCCTCATGCCCTTCCACATGTCATGGCAGTCACTGAAGAAGTCAGAGGTATCCTGACTTTTTACTGATGAGGGAGCTGAGGCTCAGAGAGTTGATCTCTCCTGCTCAAATATCACACAATGACCAAGAGCTGGGCCTGCGCTTTGGTCTTTCTGGAGAGTCCTCTGTGTGCCCAGCATAAGCTGAATAAAGTGAGACCCAGGGGGGCAGAGCCTCTGGCCATGCAGCCTGTCCTCCCTTGTGTGGGTGGCCTTGCTGACCCTGGGAAGCTCACAGTTGTGGTTCTGAACCCTCTGCTTTGTGCCTGGCACCCATCTGAGAGGCCACCATTGTCCCCTGGGGGCTCCTGCACAGATGTGATGGGAGTCCCAGGCTGGGGTCCTGCTCTTCCAGGAGCAGAGCCCCACCCCCACCCCACCTGCAGCCACTAGGAGGGACCCAGGACCTAGGAATGGTGCACACTCGGCCAGATACCTGAGTTTTGGGGTGTGCCTGGCTGTCTTAGGGGGTTTGGGCCACACCTGTGGGCCACGTACCTTCTGCCCTCTGGCTGATGCCCACCCCTTGCTCCCTTTGAGGGGCTGTGTTGAGTCCCCCTATGTGAGGCATGGGGCAGGGACAGAGGCCCTGGAGTAGGGCAGAAGGCTGTGGATGAGCAGGAGCCTGGAGAGCTGTCAGGGAAGAGGACTGAGGAAGGGATTTCAGATGCTGGTTTGGAGAATTGAGGATCTGGGATTCTGGCACCATTTCCATTTCTGCGACAAGACCCAGCTGTCAGGCCAGGGTCTACTGGACGATCTCCTCCTGTCCCTGTAGTTGGCCAGTCCCCTCTTCCTGACCCCAGAGGCCATACCTGCACACTCTCTGTCACTGCCTGGCTGTGGGGCGGGAGTCAGAGCTCTACTGCTGGAAATGTACTACGTGGCTTATCAAGACAGCCCAAGCCCTGGGCCCATTTCCCCTGCCTGCCCACATAGCAGGCTCAGCTGCCAGGCTATGTGGCGCAGGGCAGGCCTCTGACCTCTCTGAGCTCACAGATGGTGAATGAGCTTCTTGACCTGGAACCACAGATGGCCGTGGGGGGCTCTTGCCTCCCCCCATACCCCTGCAGGTGCAGCCCATGGATCTGGAAGGAGGAGGCAGTGTTCTGGGTCCCCCAGATGCCCATAGAGCCCACCTCCTAGTGCATTATGGTCCCAGCCCCATGTCTCCTCCTGGGGTAACTCTAGGCGGGGCATTTACTGTCCCCAGCCTCCCTGTCCTGTCCTTATCATTAAAACAAGAGAAACAATATCTGCGCTGCAGGGCAGCAAGCTGCTTCCAGGCCTGGAGAGAAGTCTCAGAGTGGGCTCTTCTGCTTTCTAGGTGTGTGAGCGGGCAAAGTGAGGGTCACCTGTACCCCAGCCCTCTCCTTGGGAAGAAGGGGTGATAATAATACTTCCTGTTCCAGCTGAGAGGTCAGAGTGAGCTGAACTTGAAGGTGGACCTGTCCAAGGGCCCGGGTGGTCCTGACTGGGTGCCACCATTCTCCCAGGCAGGTCAGGAAGCTGCAGATCCTGTGGGCTGTCCCAGGTGGCCCAGTTTGAGTGACCCCTAGGGTCCTGACAGGCCGTGCAGGCACCTCTGCCTGTCTCAGGCCAGCAGCGCCACCTGGCGGTCTCAGGTCCCAGATGCCTCCATCTGTAGTTCTAAGACCCAGGCCAAGAACCTGAGCCCAGGCTGGGCCCAGATATGCCCCCTTGCTCTGCCCAACCTGAAGTGTGTGCTAGCCCTGGGAGAAGCCCAGAGAAGACAGGGCTGAGCCCAAGAGAATGAGTTTGAATGGAGAGGTCTCAGTATTGTGATCACAGTGCGTGTATGTGTCATGGGGGGCAGACATCCTGGTAGGAGTGAGAACCAATTATACACAGCATAGGTTGGTAGAGAAACTCCGTTGAGCAAATGAATGAAATGAATACGTGGATGAATATGCTGGGGTCTTTCTGGGGTAGCTCCCCTGCCTTCGTTAGCTTAATCACTAGTTACTGAATACTGAACACCGTTGGAAGATACATATAGACTCACACACACACACACACACACACAGAGTCATGAGTCACATAATGACATTTTCACCAACAATGGACCACATATGTAAAGGTGGTCCCATAAGATATGAAAGATGGGGTTGGCACCTGTAGCTCAGCGGCTAGAGTGTCCATCACATACACCAGAGTTGGTGGGTTAGAACCCGGCCTAGACCTGCCAAACAACAATGACAACTATAACCAAAAAATAGCTGGGCATTGTGGCGGGTGCCTGTAGTCCCAGCTACATGAGAGGCTGAGGCAAGAGAATTGCTTGAGCCCAAGAGTTTGAGGTTGTTGTGAGCTGTGACACCACAGCACTCTACCAAGGGCAACATAGTAAGACTCTGTCTCAAAAAAAAAAAAAAAAAAAAAAAAAAAATTATAATGATGCTGGAAATTTCCTGAGCGTGATGCCATGCTCAGCCCACAGTCCTGGGCCCTATTTTCAGGGCAGGGCAGAGACAGCCTGCCCGACTGACTCCTCCCACCTGGGTTTGTGCCCTGACCCCTATTCCATCTCAGCATGTGGTGCCCACACACCTCACTGCCACAGTGTGACTGGGGACCCTGCCCCTGTCTGACCCCTGTTCCATTTCAGCATGTGGTGCCCACACACCTCACTGCTGCAGCATGATTGGGGACCCTGCCCCTGTCTGACCCCTATTCCATCTCAGCATGTGGTGCCCACACACCTCACTGCTGCAGCGTGATTGGGGACTCTGCCCCTGTCTGCCCAGCACATTCCCAGCAGGAGCTGCAGGAAGCTGAGGGGCTGGTTTGTGAACAGTGAGCTTTTCCGACTTAGGCGCTGGTGTCAGCCATCACATACACGCACTGTGATCACAATACTGAGACCTCTCCATTCAAACTCATTCTCTTGAGGGTCTGGTCATGCAGGCATGATGAACAAGGGGTGAGGTGAGGCCCTGGGTAGCAATGGAAGCACAGGGTCCTGGCGGGCTGAGTGGGTACTTCACACACCAGGGCTGGGCACCCATTTCATTTGGTCTAGGCCCAGAAGGGGCAGGGACATGGCTGAGGTCATGGGGACTTGAGTGGCTCTTGAGGTGTCAAGCCTCCTGGAGTGTGTGCCAGGAGGCCCCCATTTATAGATGGCAAAGCCAGGCTGGGAGGGCAGGTGCAGTGGCTCACACCTATAATCCTAACATTCTAGGTGGCTGAGATGAGTAGATTACTTGAGCTCAGGAGTTCAAGACCAGCCTGAGCAAGAATGAGACCCCATCTCTAAAATGCAGGCATGTTGTGGTGGACGCCTATAATTCTAGCTACTCAGGAGGCAGAGGCAAAAGGATCACTTGAGCCCAAGAGTTTGAGGTTGCTGTGAGCTCTGAGGGTACAGTACTCTACCAGGAGACACAGAGTTAGACTCTGTCTCAAAAAAAAGTCAGGCTTGGGAAAGGGGTCCTGGAATCAGCAAATTGGCGGTTGAGCTAGACTGAGGACCAGTGGATGTGGCCCCGGTGGGTGAGCTCTTCTACAAAATGGGGGTGAAACACTGGAGCCTGTCAGCATGACACCCTCAAAGGTAGCACAGCTGGGTGGGGGCTGAGCCATCTGGGAAAGCACCTCCTGACCAAGGAGGACAAAGCAAGGGCTGGGAGGAAAGAGCCTCCTCCAGGAAGCCCTCCCAGATACTCTGCCCTGTGTCCAGCACTCCCCGGGGCTGACCCTCTCATGGGGGGAACCGAGCTCTCCACCAGCTCTGCCATCTAGGCATAGGACTCCCTCGGACCCTGCAGGGGGCCCAGGCTCACTCTGGTTGCAGCTGGGTTCTGGGAAGATGCTGCAGTGTTGGGGTAAATCAACCTATCAGGAGGACCAGTGAGGGGCTTGTAATAGGGGTCCAGTCTGGAGGGTGCAGCTGAGCCATGTGGTGGTGGGGATGGGGAGGCAGGTAGGCTCCCCAGGAGCAGTGGGGAGAGGAAAGGAGGTGCCCCAAAAGTTCTGGGCACAGACTGATAGGGCAGTGGGGTTTGTGGGCTAAGAGATAACTCCCCAAGGGAAGGTGCCAGGGCCCAGAGTGCAAGTGGAGGAGGCTATGCCCAGAGGAGGAGGGACAGTGAGGCTCCTAGGGGCAGTGCCTCCTTCTTGCACACTGGGCCCTGGCCCTGTGGAAATGGGGGTGGGAATATCCAGGGGAAGGTGGCAGGTGAGTGAGCTGCACAGGAGAAGCCACTACCCCAGCAGCTCCCTCTGGCCCTCCTCTCCCTGTCCTCCCTCCCCTTTCTCCTCCTGCAAAGCTGGACTGACATCCAGCTTTCTGTGGCTTCTGTCCTGGGGCAGAAGGTGGGGGATGGCCTTGACCCTGGACCAAGGCGGGTGTGGGGCAGACTCCAGCTCCTTTCTCCAGATGGTGCTGGGAAGCCACAGACTGTTCCCAGTACATTTCTCTCTTCTGTGAATTGGGAACACAGCCCCCAGCAGTCTGGCAGATGTGGACGGTGTCTGGTCCTGTGGGTTTCGCTCCATTCACGGGTGCCCTCCCAGGATGTGAGGGTCCCGGGCTCACAGAATGGGAGGAGGCAGCTGTGGTACACCAGGCAGTGGTGCAGACAGGGCGCCCCTCCCCTGCCTTGGGCCTCAGGCCTCCAGGAAGCTGGGGCAGGAGCCCAGGCAACATTTCCTGCTATTAATGGAGCGTAATCTAAACAGGCCCTAATATTTACCTCTAGACGCCTCCGGCCTCAGAGGGTGCCAGACAGTGAGAGTGATGAGCCTCATCCAGCCACCCCTCCCGCCCACCTGCGGGTTCCCTGGGTAGAGGCTAGAGACCATGCAGTGTGGGAGGCAAACACTGACACCTAAGGGCCTCAGGGTTCAGCCCCCTCCCCAGCTAACTCCCAGAGCCGCAAGTCTCCCCATCTATGAAAAGGGGTGATAACCTCAACCTCTCATGTTCAGGGACTGGAGTGCTTGGCCGGCACTCTGTAGGCCCCAGGTACTGTGCTCGTCCCTGTCTCAGGCAGCTGACACATCTCCTCCGTCTCCCTCACATCATGCCTCTGGTGACACGATAGGATGCCCCAGGGTAGGGCATTCTGGCTGCCCTGCCCACCTCCACCCTCTCTCCCTGGGTGGGCATTGTTCTACTGGTCTGTGCCGCCATCCCAGCTGCGCGCCCACACCCTGCCCACAAGCCTGCCACTTGTGTCCCCTGTGTCCCTTGCCCATCAGAGTTGGGGCCCTCACAGGGACAGTGAAACCATGAACTCAGTGCTGTAGCCTTCCACAGGACTTTGACCCAATGATCCCCCTCCTGTCTGCCAGTCCAGGAACCATGTTGTGGGCAAGATGGGAATAAACAGTTTTAATTCAAGACAAGGACTTCTAGTTAAGGACGTTGTTTACATCGGATATAAATACACACACCATTTCATGTCACTTGGGCACTTCTGAAAATCTGGGAAGGGATAGCATGGGGAGTGGGACCCACAGAACTCACACCCTGGCCTCATGGGGCTCAGGACAGTTCTGGTCTGACCTGCAGGCTCCTGTAGGCCCCACAGAGAAGGGAAAGGGGGGGACTGCTATCAGGAGGAGGAGGCCAAGCATCGGGGGGCCTGTGGGGGCTGGCAAGGGCCTTGGCCAGACCTAGCTCTCTAGCTGCAAGGCAGAGGAGAAAGCAGAGTGGGGGTGGGGACTGAGGGTTCTGCATGGGGGACTGTCAGGCTGGGTTCCCAGAGGGCAGGAAGCACCCCTTTCAAGTGTTGCAAGTGGGAGTGGGAGTAGGAACCTTCCTCTTTGACCCTGGGTGTCTTCCTCCAAGGCTGAGAAGTCTCTGAGGCCCCAAAGAACCCAGGCTGAATGGTGAGCTTCAGAATTGGGGCCAAGGAGGGAGGGCCTGGCACACCCACCTTAGCGATGACTCCTCCTAGAGGAAGGAATTGTTCCAGAAAGATTGCAACCCCTGCTCCCCTGCTAAGCATAGCAGTTAGCTAGTGTCAGCCATTCCCTCTTTAGTGTGAATTAGAGTGATGACCAGGAATGGGACCATGCTGGGGGAACTTTGATGGGGGCAGAACAGTGGCAGGGAGAGACATGTGCTGTAAAAGAAGGGGGGCTGTAAAGCTTCATGTGAAGCCCAGTGGGGCCCCCAGAGGCTAGGCTGCTCCCTGACCCAAGCTCTCTTCTCATTGCCCTGTGCCTCCCCATACCTGTGGCCCAGAGAGGTCCTCACAGTACAGTGGGGGAATCAAGGTCAGAGGAGAGTGTCACACTCCAGGTCACATGGAGAGATGGCTTAGGTGGGGCAAGGGGGAGCCAGTGGGTGGTCCTTGGGTCTGGCACATTCCACGCAGCGCCAGGGACTATCCACCATGCCTGGCCTAGTGGTCATGGTGGTGCCCCCTGCTCCTTAGGTACCTGGGCCCAGAAGCAGCCCTGGTGGGGTCCCAGTTCCACCACCACCCTGCTGGGCATTCATGTGTCTGGGCTGACACCCCCATCCCAGCTGCCCCTCAAGGCGCTGGAGTGAGCTGAGCCTTGGATCACTCATGTACTCACTCTGTGACCCTGAAGGCCCTTCTCCCTCAGTTTCCTTGTCTGTAAAATGGGTATATAAACAGCCTTTTCATCTTCCACCCAGGCCCCTTTCTGGGGCCCTGAACTTGGGAACTGGATACTCTGCCTACAGTGGAGCTGCAAGCCCTGGGCTTGCCTGCCCTTCCCCTCTGCCTGCTCCAGCCACATAGGCCACCACCACTCTGAGCATCTCCCCTGCTTCCGGGACTGCGGCCGAGTGTGGGGGTGGGGCTCCCACCACGGGCTCCCCTCCTCTAAAGCTAGTCTGGAAAGAGCTTGTGGGAGCTTAGACACATGACAGAAGGCCTGTGGGAAGCAATCCTGTCCAGCTTAGAAGAGGCGATCAGAAGCCCAAGCCAAAGAGAGTATCTCTGTGAAGCCATGAGGGACATGGTGGCTGGGCCAGAGAAGCTGGAGTTCTCCCTGCCTTGGAGGGGAGATCAGAGGGCTCGTTGTGTGGGGAGACAGTGGCCTCGGGGTGGCAGACCTGGGCCCTAGTTGCTGTGTGACTTCATTCTTGGTTTTCTCATCCATAGGATGGGCCATGAGCCCTGCCGTCGTCCTAGGACAGCAGGGTTGGGGGCTTGGGAAGTATCATGGAAGGAGCTGCAAGGGCATTGGAGGGTGAGCTGGGCTTTGGTTTTGACCCTGCTGTTGCTTGGCTGTGGCACCTGTGTATGTCACTTAACCCCTCCAGCACCAGGAAGTAGATGAAAAATAGCCTCTCATTGTGTGGTCGTGTCGAGTGTCAACCCAGGGCTCAGAGTTCCTGCTCACAGTGCTATGCCTGCCATCTCACCGCACAACCCACAGGGGCATTGGGGGGGGGCTCCCAACATTTACGTCCCCTGACATTTTCTCTCTGTCCTTGTCCTTCTACCCATGTGACTGAGGCAGGGGTAGAGTGGCTCTGGAGGTTTTTAAAATCCTCTCAGGAATATTGAGTATTTAAATAATTTTTGTCCCTTTTTCTGAGGAAGTCATCCTGGGGACACAATGATAGGTGGGGAGCAGCTCCTGGCTACTCCTCTGAGTTTTCAATGGGCACAATAGACCCCAGGGACAGCACATTATTGGCATTCTGGCCACTGCACCCTTGGAGGACATTGTTAATTGACCCCAGAACAGTGGCCTTAGAGTCTCAACACAGTGCATCATCAGTCTGTCAAGATGAAACCCATTTGCTGCCCCGGTCATGGCTGGTGTCTGGGCAGAGCCAGACCTTTGGCTCCTTGTAGGTCCCCCTAAGCCTCAGGCCCGTTGGCCAGAGCCTGGGTGAGGGCACGAGGGCCGGCACTGAGGACGTGATGATGGCTGGAGCCCTTGGAGCTCTTGTGCATGCTAACCACGTTGCCACAGCTGGGCACACTCTCAACTCCATGCCGGTGGAAGAGGCCACGCACGGTGGCCTGGAAGCCGCTGGTGACAAAGCAGTAAACGATAGGGTCCATGCAACTGTTGAGGCTGCTGAGGGTCACAGCCACATGGTAGACCACGAGGCTTGCCTGATGTGGCATGTCAGGCCACAGGGCCACGACCACCTGGCGGGCATGGAAGGGCGTGAAGCAGACCAGGAAGATGACCAGCACCGTGAGCAGCAGCTGCATGGCACGCACACGGCGCTGGCGGCCCTGGCGCAGCAGGCCCGGCCGCGACAGTGCGCACATGATGCGGCCTGTGAACACACTGATGACCAGCAGCGGTAACAGGAACTCCAGGACGGTTAGCGCAAACACGCGGCAGCAGGGCCGGCCGCTGGCTGTCACGCCCAGCACGGACAGGGTCACGGCCCCTGCGGCCAGCCACACGAAGGCGCACACGGCCCTGGCACAGGCAGGCTGGCGCCAGCGACGAGAACCCTCGGGCTGCACGATGGCCAGGTAGCGGTCCACACAGATGCAGGTGAGGAAGAGGATGGAGCAGTGCATGTTGAGGAAGTAGCCGAGGACGTGTGGGAAGGCACAGCGCAGGCAGCCCTGTGCACCGTAGAAGACGGCAAAGCGCGTGGGCAGGGACAGGCCCACCAGCAGGTCGGTCACCACCAGGTTGATAGTGTAGATGACGGATGGTGTCTTAGCCCTGGTGCGGCAGCAGAACACATACAGTGCCAGCCCATTGAGCACCAGCCCTGCCAAGAAGATGGTGCCGTGCACTGCCATCAGCGCCAGCCACAGGCCGGGGAAGGCAGAGTGCAACTCCTCGTCCAGCAGGGCAAACAGGTGGAACAGGGGCACCTCGGGCATGCTCGTGTTGGTCCACACTGCCACGGCTGCTGTGGCATTGGGGGCTGCTGAGGCTGAGGGCTCTGCTGGAGATAAGGAAGGCATGATGGTGCCAGTGCACCCTGGGCCTGGAAGCAAGGAGACAGGGTCATGGAGGCACTGGCCTAGCATGGGGCACTTCCCGGAGGCCTGGCCCTTGCCTGCCTGGCTTGTGGGCCCCACATGCCCAGTGTTGCTGCTTTTGTGCCTTTGCCTGTCCTGAGCCTGAAAAGCCTACTCTCTCTGCTCCACCCAGACAGGGGCGGCAAGCTAGGGAAAAAGGCATGGGTTTTCTTTTCTTTTCTTTTCTTTTCTTTTTTTTAGAGATAATCTCACTTTTTACCCTTGGTAGAGTGCTGTAGCGTCATAGCTCACAGCAACCTCCCGCTCTTGGGCTTAGGTGATTCTCTTGCCTCAGCCTCCTGAGTAGCTGGGACTACAGGCACCTGCCACAACACCTGGCTAAGGCACGGGTTTTTGGAGGCAGACATGGGTTCGAATCTTAGCCCTGGAACTTGCTGGAGTGAAGCTTTGGCAAAATGCTAAGGTTTCGGAGACTGCCCTTGCAGTAAGAAGGAGGTAAAAACACTTGTCACACAGCACTGTCCTTGGGAGAGAAAGAGAAGAATGGAAAGAACCCAGCTTACATCTGCACTGCAGAGCTGGACTCCAATCCTGGTCCCTCCACCTACTGGCTGTGCATTCTCAGCAAAGCCCCTTACCCTCTCTGTGTCATGCTCCTAACCTACACCGTGGGGGGGTCCTGCTTCTAGGAGGAGTAAGTGAGCTCACCTTGACAAGGTCACAGTGACACCCAGCACGTAGTTATTTCTGCTGAGACAGAGCCCCCACCAAGGGAAAATGCAGGAAAGTGGGGATGTTTGGGTGGCCCCCAGCCCCTTACCCCCATGGCCCCATCATGGCCTGTCCCCCAGTTTGTAATCTGTGTCCACCTCCTCCCAGGCCCACGTCAGCTCAATGCCCAGGAAAAGGGTCCTCGTGAGGAACATTTCCAGTGGAGCTGCACAGGGGCTGAGAACCAGTTCCACTGGGCACCCCAGCCCCCTGCTAGCGCTGAGAAGCTAGCGCCCTCCTTATCACCCTAACCCTGCAAAGAAGGAGACAGACCCGTGTGGGTGGCTCTCTGGGGCCAGAGCCTGGAGCCAGGTCCCAGCAGCAGACAGGCGGGGTGTGACTCAAATAAACACTGTGCTCCCCCATCCTGGCCTAGCAGTGGGGGGGGGGGGCAGGTTGGGGCTGAGCTGTAGCTGCCCCCTCTGTTTATGTTTCTGCCCATGCATGTTTAACTCAGCCATGATTTATCCCTTTATTTACAAATGAAGGGTTAACAGGACCCCACCTCCGCCCAGAGCCAGGCTGACCCTCCAAATAAGGACATTTCTAGCTTTTTCAGGAGAAAGGAGAAGCCTTTGGAGAGAGGCAGCAGGGAGGGTGGGCACATGGGCCATATGGGGTGTGCTGTGCTCTCCCCAGCTGCAGGGGGCTGGAGAGACCCTTCCCGCTTCTGATGTCCCCCCATGGCTATCTGCTGTAAACAGGCTGGACACTACCCACTCTCACTAACTATTGTGGCCTCGGGCAGCAGGCTCCCTCCAGCTGTCCCACCCTTATGGAACAGAGACACTGAGTCCTGCCTCCTGGGGGACCCAGAGACCAAATGCCCGGTCTACCCAGAGATGGGCACAGTAAAGAAATGCTCGCTTTTGGAGGGTCAAGTCCTGTAGGGCAGGCAGCCATCACTATGGTCAGTGTCAGAGGTCAGCACCTGTCTGAGGTCATCTAGTGTTTCCTCTGCCTCTGGGACCCCCGTCCTAGGATCTGCTGCCCTGGACCAGGCCTATGCCTGGCCACCCCACCATGTGCTGGCCCAGGTCTGGCTCACAGTGTCCTCCAGGCTGGCTTTCTGCCTCTGGCCCCTCGCAGGTGGGTGTGGATGACTTGCTCAGTCCTCCCCCAGTCCCACTGGGCTCAGAGAGACAGCGAGTTGTGGCAGGAAAAGATGGTCTGCAGCTGTGGGTTGGGCAGTGAGGAGGGGATATGGCTGGGGGCATGGGGCTGGGCACCCCTCGGAAGGAGCTGGGTGCCATTCAGTGTGTTCCCCTGTGCTAGGACAAGATGTTGGAAGGAAAGATTACAGAGGACCAAGGGCTGGTCCGGGGACAGCGTGGCATGAAGTTATTTTTGGATTCCCTTCTGCATGCCTTTGGTTTTCCAATTTGTCTGCATTAGGCCTGTACTAATGTCACAATCAGAGACAAATAATAAACATGACGGAGCATTTCCTCTGGGAGACAGTTTCAGGATGATGCCGGCCCTGGGGATTTTACGGCCAGCCAGACAGGCTCACCCACAATGCCAGGAGGTGCTGGGGGTCCAGGCCAGGGCTGTGGGGCGCAGGGGACCCTGGAGTTGGGGGATGAGTGGACTTGCAGGACAACAGGTGAGGAGAGAGGCATATAGCAGGTACATGCTGATTCTCAGTTCCAAGAGTCTGAAACCTGATCTTAAACACAGCTAAAGCCCTGATCGTGGTTGCACACTGAGCCTCAATTCCAGTAACACGGGGAACCTCGCTTCCTGTGACACTCGGAGTCCAACCTTGGTAACACACAGACTGTGCCCTGATCCTGGCCACAGCCTGGGCCCTTAGCCTGGGCTCGTCACACCTGCCATCTCTCCCCTCTTCTGCCAGTCACTCGTGCCCCTCCAGCACCCCCACCTCTTCCCTCCACCTCACCTCTCACAGCAACCAATTTCCTGACTTAATTATCAAATGACTGCTCTCTGGGGTCCTCTCCACACAATCCCTTTTGTTCTGAAGAGGGTGGACTCCAGACCCCGATCTTGGCCCATGGAGGTCGCCCTCCAGTGAGTGCCTAGAAAGAGAGAAAGTTCTGCTGTTTGTGGGGACATTCTGGGGACAGCTTGGCCTTGGCCCTTGGGAGAGCCCATTTGAGAGCAAGCAGTCATGGGGATGCAAGTTCAAGTCTGGCCTCACATCCCTTCAGCTGAGGTCTTGGCCAGGTCAGTGGGGCCTTGCTTACATGTTGGTTACATGTGGTCAGGGTGCCTTCCACAGCTGGGCCAGAAGGCCCAGGCCGGTCAGCATCTGCAGTCCAGCCGCGGGCCTGGACAAGATGAAATTCTTCCTCCCATTCCTGGCAGGTGCCCTGGGCCCACATGAGGCAGAGCAAACTCCACAACTCGGGCCAGTCAGCCAGAGCTCAGTGGGCAGGGGCCACTGCCATGTCCCTGTAGTGCCCAGTGTGCTGCGGGGCTCAGGGCTGGGAGGCTTCTCAGGCTCCGCTGGCCTACACTGAGGCACTTCCTTGGGGACATGGCAGAGGGGATGCCAGAGTCAGCAAAGGGAGACATGGTATGGAATGTGGCCAGCAAGAGCCCCAGCTCTGCCTGGACTGCCCTGTCCACACCTGGCTTGTCCCTGAACAGGCCATGGCCTCAAAGTCTCTGAGCCTCCACTTCCTCACTATGAGGGGGGCCAGACAGAACCTGCCTTGGGGGCACTATGCCCATGTGAAGCACATGGCAGGTACCCAGAAACGGGAAGTGGGCTGGGGAAAGCTCCTGGCCTGGGGTCCTCTACACACAGAGAGGATGAGGGATTAGAGAGGACAAGGGGCCAGCTCTTGCCCCAACTCTTTTTTTTTTCTTAATATTAAACTGTTAGTTTATTATTGTTGTTGCAGTTTTGGCTGGAGCTGGGTTTGAACCCACCACCCTCAGTATATGGGGCTGGCGCCCTA
The DNA here is from genome assembly GCA_963574355.1 of Loris lydekkerianus. Classification (NCBI taxonomy): domain Eukaryota; kingdom Metazoa; phylum Chordata; class Mammalia; order Primates; family Lorisidae; genus Loris; species Loris lydekkerianus. The sequence continues at coordinate 22,275 of CAUYPK010024896.1, forward strand.
CCCACTGAGCCACAGGCACCTCCCTCTTGCCCCAACTCTTGAGCACAGAGCCTGGACCCAGTTCAGCCCACCCAGAGGAGGCCCCAGCCAGGGAGCGAGGGCTGTGGCCTTGGGTGGGCCCTCCTGGGTGGGCTCCCTGAGCCTCAATCTCTCCTATGCAGTGGGAATGGCAGGATTGCACCCATTTGGCTGTCGCCAGCCTCCTCCAGGATGAAGCACTTGATGTAGGTGTGGTCGGGGGTGGGGATACTTTGCCCTGCTATGCCCCAACCTCTCTGGATGGGCAGAGCCAGAGCCCTGCATGTGTCAGGGGTCTTAGGAGACTTTACAAAAACCCTCCAGCATAAAAATAAATACAAAAGGAAAAGAAAAAAAAAAAACCCTCCAGCAGAGGGTCAAGGGAGAAGCCCCCACCCCATATGGAGCAGATGGCCTTCTGAGGAGGGACTTCTGGGGCAGGGGTCGTCCTGGGGCTGCCTGAAGTTTTAGGAGAAGAGTGTACTCGATGGCCCCAGCAGACCTGCACCCTGGCTCGCCCCTCCCCCCCACTCAACACCATCCCATCTCACGGTCTCACACGGTCTCCCTTACCTCCCTTTCCAGTATTATTGATGCCCACTCGGGGACCCCTTCCTGGGCTCACCTCCTCCAGGAAGCCTTCGTTTCCTCCTGGACTGGCCTGATGCCTCTCCCTGCTGCCCCCTCCCAGGGCGTCCTGCATGTCCTCCATGCCAGGGCTCATTCTGCTCTGCTGCTGTGTGCTACACCCTCTCCTACCAGACTGTGAGCTTCCCGTGGATGGCTGGTGGGTGCGGCAGAGCCCCCATCTGCTCCACCAGTGCCCAGAGCCACCTGGCTGGGCGTGGCAACCGTATTTCTCTGGCCAAATGAACTCCCAGCAAGCCCGGAAAGCTGACAGAGGGAGGCCTGGTTTCTGACATTGGCATTTGGTGCTCACCGACCCAGCCTCTGCCCCAGCTCCACCTCAGGACCCACTAGTCTTCCCAGACGAGCAGGGCTAACACCTCCTACAGGAAGACACCCTCCCCCACTTGTGTTTCCCCTACCCCACCCCCACCCATGACCACCCCCATCCCACGTTTGGTGGTAGCGTCTTTAGTCTAAGCCAGCTCCATCACTCACCACCTGAGGGCTTGGGCTTGTCATCCTACTGCTTGGAGCCTCAGTGCCCTCACCTGTGATTCTGGGAGCCCTATGTGTTGAGTGAATGCGTGAAGTCAGGCAGTGCTGTGGACTGGACGAAATGCCCCACGTGGAAGGTGCAGAGCTACAGAAAGAGTTTCTGGTTTCCACACATGATTGGGCCCTGACAGGACCAGCCTGCTCACGGGCAGGAAGAGAAGAGGCCCAGGCTATGCGGGGCACTCCCTGCAGGACTTCTCAGAGCCTTTGTGCACACATGACCCTGGGAACTTTCCTAGGGGAGGGGGATGACCATCTTTCCACTATGTCATTTGACCCTGCCCCCTCTCCTGGGACTTGTGTTCTACCCAGCCAATGGCTGCCAATATTTCATGCCCAGAGCACAGGTTGGTGGCTGCTGCCTCACTGGCCACTCACAACTCACTGGATACCTGCCATGTGGCTGACAACAGGAGGGCAAGACCCCCCAAGGCTTGGGATGCTGGCATTTTCTCAAGGATGGTGGGTGGGGGAGGGGTGTGCCTACTTTTCCTTGGGCTCCTCTCAAGCCCAATGCACGGTCCCTGTGAATTTTCTCTTGGCTGCCCAGCTGCCCTGTGGATACCTCTCCCTGAAGCCTCTCTGCCTCAGCCCTGCCACATGAGGTCAGGCAGCCCAGTGGGCTTGTCCTCTTCCCCAGGCAGCAGGTGGCTTTCCAGCCTGCCTGGGAGTCTGGCCCAGGACCCTGCGTATAGTCCAGGAGGAGCAGATGTGGAGCACTGACCCAGCCTTCTCCCCGCCACACTCCAGGGGCCAGCAGCCACAGGGCACCTTGCATCTGAATGGCAATCCCAGCTTCTATACATGAGGGACTGGGGCCTGGAGAGCCAGTGATTGTGCCCAAGGTCACACGGCACAGAGTGGGGGAAACTGGGAATCAGAACGAGGTCTGCGGTGGGACCAGGAGTGGGGTGCGGAGCAGCAGGTCTGGATGCGGCCTCTCTGTACTGGAAGTTTGCACAAGGGGTGTTCTCAGGGGTGCTGGTATGTGCTCAAGCCTGTGCCCCAGACCAGGTGATCCCCATAGCCTTTCAAGGACGAAATAGCCACTATTGGGGGAACCATCTGCCTATTTATTTTTATAATTATTCTTGGTTTCATGGCGTCTGTGTTACAGCATTGCCTGCTGTTTTTGGCTGGTCTGAGTTTCTGCTTCTACTGCCCAGGGGCCGCTGTGCCCTTACTGAGTCCTCCAAATGGGGCCAGACTGGCCCCAGGTCACCCCATAGCTCCCAAGTGGCACTGAGTGGAAACTATGCCCCCGACCCCCACCAGCAGGGCCTCATCCACCCCAGCTCAGGGATCTGGGTAGCCCAGGGGCGAGGCCTGAGTAGGGCACCTGGGCTGTGCTTGAAGTTTCCCTCTGGGAGCATCTTTAGCTGAGACCCTGGCTCTGAGGGGAGTGCCAGGCATCTCTTTGGCAGGCAGCCCCAAGGTATTGGCTGTACCTAGAGGTCCTGCACATCCCAGCCAGCCCCTGCTGCTCCGTCAGCCAGGCTCATGATTCACCTTTAGTCTGGACAGCTATAGCTGGCAAAAGCCGCTGACACTCACTCCCCCAGCTCAGCCTCTCTAGGGGCACCAGGCCCAGACTCCCACGATGTGCACCTGCCTGGCCTCTGCTTTGTCCTTTGCCTAAACATCCTTGGCCTGGCCGTCTTGACCTTGTATGTGCCGTTCCCTGTGCCTGGCTCACTGTTCTCTCGTCACTTGGTGAAGGCTCCTGGCATCCACAGCCACTACTCCACTGGACCCCATACAGCCCTCCCTGAACCTTCTGACACACCTCCCTGTTGGGGAGGGTGGTAAGCCCACACTTCACAGGCACCTGCTGAGATGATTCTTCCCAGGGTTTCATTGGCTCCTCCCAGATGCCCCAAGTAGGTGCTGCTGGCCCCATTTTCCTGTGAGGAAACTGAGGTGCAGAGGGGTTAAGTTGCATGTCCAGGGTGGGGGAGCTGGGCTTGACCCTGGCCTGCTGGTCTCTCTGCTCAGCTCAGCTGGGCACACAGCAGACTCCTCTGGTCTGTGCCTTGCCGCTGAGAGCCATGACGGCCCTGCTGTGCAAAGAGGAGCTCAGAGGCCTGGGGGTGGGGTGGCTCACCCCTGGCCACACCGCCTAGTAGTCAGGACCGGGCAGTAATTAGACCATGCATTTTAGATGTGTCAAACTGACACTTAGCAGCATTGGGGTACAGAGGGTTTCTGGGCAGACCAGGCCTCTCCTTGCAGAGCTCACAGCTAGAGGTGGTGGGGAGCAGGCTGGTCACAGGCAGGACAGGCCTCGGGAGAGTCTGAGAGGATAGTGCTCAGGGCAGTGGGGAGCACAGTGAGTGGTAGGGGCTTCTGTGCTGGGTACTGTGGAGGTAGCTTAGGCTCCTCCAGAATGAGGCATCCCTGAACCCCACTGAAGCCATCTTCACCTGCCTTTGAAGCTGTCCCACTCCCCCAGAGTTTCATGTTTATTTACTTTCCTGTTTGTTGTTTTCCCTGCTGGACTGGGAGTGCTGTGCGGCCATAGCTGTCTGCTGGGACTACAGCAGAGTGTGCTGACCAGTTGAATGAGTGATTGCCAGAAGCTGGCTGAATGAGTGATGGCTTAAAGCCACTCTGGCCTCTTTGCCCTTCGGGGTCCTGTCTGCACAGTGAATCACTCGTCGTCCTCACTCAGGTTATCAGGGAAACAAAGCAAGACCACCCTACATGCTCCTGGCAGGTGTTGGGAAGAGGTTTGACCCCACCCACCACCTCCTCGCCCAGCTGCTGAGCGGCACATCCTGCCTTTGCCGATGGGCCTGAGCTGTGTGGCTCAAAGAGGGGCAGTGATCTGCCCATGGCCACACGGCCGGGCAGCCCTTGGACAGCAGGAGAGCCCCTGGGTGACTGTCTGTGGAGGAGAAACATGGGGGCTGTGGCCGGCACCCCTTCCTGCTCCAGTCCTGCCACGGCTGCCTAGCTGCTCTCTGTCTATCCTGCCGGCACCCTGGCCACTGGCCAGTTCCCAACCACTACCCCCCTGGGGACCCTGCTCCTGCTGCCTTCTCACAGGGCAGATACACCCCTCAGAGCTGGGCCAGGCAGTGCCAGTGTCAAGGGCTGTGCTTGGGGCTAGGCAAGCCAGCCTCCCCAGGCCTCAGTTTCCCCAGCCCTAAAGGGCTTCAGCAGCGAGCCCGAGATGAGGAATGTCAGGGCTGACCCTTGCAGGGGGAGCGCCCTTCTCTGAGCCTCCCCTCAGGTCTCTCAACCCCCTGCCCTGTCCCAGACTGTGGGTGTAGGTGTGGCTGAGGCTCTGCGCTTGCCAAGTGGCCCTAGGGTGCCTCGACCCTTCCCTGGCCCAGCCTCGGGGCCACCCATTGCCTTGACAGGTGGGAAAACTCTGGGCCTGCTTTGGGCAGCAGCAGAGTCTCAGTGAGAGTGGTGAATGGTGAATGAATGAATGAAGTCCAGGGTAGGGGTGGGCACCCAGCAGCACAGCTTTCCCTCCCCTCGTCCAGCCTGGCCAGCTTGTCTGCCCTTTCCCTGGCTTCAGCGTCCTCATGGCTGCAACGGCTCCCTGGTGGGCAGGACCTTCTCCAAGCCCTGGTCTGGGGCAGTTTCTCACACCTCTGTCCTCCCACTGCATGCCTAGAGGGGAGTGAGGACTCCCTGGTTGCCAGTAGCTTAGGAGCCTCCTGGGGAGCAGAGAGGGAGGCCAGGTGGCCAGCCCAAGGGGGACACTCACCACGCCTTTGCCTCAGCTGCTGGAGACAGTGTGTCCACAGCTGCTCTGCCTCGGCTTGTTGGATGTGCCTTCCTAAAGCCTGACTGACGTCAGGCCTGCTTGGGGCTCCTTTTGGGCAAAGGCAGCCAATGGGGGCGGGGCAGGCTCCTTCCCCGCCCCCAGGAAGAGAGAGGCCCAGGGCCCAGAGGGAGGGAGTCTGGGCTGCCAGAGTCCCCACGCCCCCCTTAGAACAGAGGGGTAAACTGAGGCGTGGGAGGGCCGAGACAGGCCTACTGTCCGGGAGGAGGGAAGCAGGGAGGGTTGGTGGCACAGGGGAGTGCTGCCGTGCCCTGGTGGTAGAGCTGATTTGGGTTTTCTTCCTGGGAGGAACATGAGGAGACCCAGGGCAAATGTCCCCGAGGGAAGCCTGGGCCTCCTGGAACTCAGTCTGGTTGACACAGACCAACAGCAGAGAGCAGGCCTGCTGTGGAGCCCTAACTCAGCCTGCTGGGTTGGGCCCAGGCTGGAGGGGCTTCCTGGGGTGTGCAAGGGGAGGTGTGACAGGAAGCAGGTGGCCTGGATGGGCAGGAGGGGAGGCCACTGGGTAGTTCCCAGGCAGCAAGTGATTAGAGCTAGGAGTGAGCAGGGGCCTTCTACACTGAGTCCCAGCAACCCCAGGGGGCACCAGCGTGGTGCATTTGATCCTGTGGGCAATGGGAGTCATGGGAGGCTCAGGTAGAGGGTGGCTCCACCATCCCACTACTGCAGTGCTGAGTCCACAGGCTATCATTAACTCCTTAGAGAACTGTTCTGCCCTAGTTGGGGAAACTGAGGCCTAGAGAGGTGCAGGAGCCTCTGGCCCGTCCACACTGGGCATGCAGGGTAGAACATGAGGGGTAGTATGGACAGTAGTCTTTGTGTGGTCTGGAGGTGGACAGATGGAGGCGGGGCTGGAGGCTCAAATTTCAGATGCTGGCCTGGCCTCATGCCCCCCTCCTGGGGCTGGGGGCTCCAGTTGGCAGACTCAGAGATAGCCCTAAACATAGCAGACAGCAGTGGATGGCCTGGGGAGGGGCAGAAGCTCGGGCTGGCCTCTAGGAATCCCTCCCCTGGGAAGCTCTCATCTGAGGATGCAGGGATCCTCCAGCCAGGGGTGACCCCGTGAAGACCTGGGCTGCTCTCCTCAGGAGCTCAGTGCCCACACTGCCCTTCTGTGTGCCAATTCCCTGGGCGGGGGCCGTGTCGGCCAGGGCCTTTCCCTGCCACTGGGGAGAAGTTAGTCTGTGGCGGGGCCCTTGGGTGGATCATTCACTGCTCTGATCCTGCCTCTTCCCCAAAGCGGGTCAAGACAGCCTGTCTGATGACTGGAAGGGGCCCCTCTTCCAGGACAGCTTCATCCTGGGTTTCTTCTGGATGTTCCAAAGGCGGGTCACACCATGGTCAGACTCAGGGAAGCATGGCTGGGAGTGGAGATGGGGCCTAGGTGCTTTGGGGCTCAGGACTGGACAAACAGGGGTGGCCTATGAGTTCCAGAAGGGCAGGATCTCTGAGAGTGAGTGAGGGGTGAGCTGGGGAGTCCCCAGGCCACCCAGGCCAGCCCCCTGGGGAACACCAGGGCACCTGTGCTGTGCCTGCTGCATAGTTAGAGTTCCATGCTCAGGAACTCAGCTCCGGAGCTCTGCAGAGCCAGCCCAGGGTCATGCTGGGACTGCTGCCCTTTGGGCTCCCCCCCACCCTGTTCTCTGGGCGGTCCTTCCGTGAGCCTTGTCACTTAGGAGTACCCTTAGAGCTTGTCTCGTCCTTCTCCTGCTCTCACAGAGGGAAAACTTGAGTCCCAGAGAAGGATGGAGACCTGTCCAAAGGCGCACAGTGATTGGAGTGTGCAGACCCTGGCTGGAAGTGGCCTGGGCTTCCAGCAGCCCCAGCAGCCGTGTGGGAGAGCCCCAACTTTGGGGCCAGCAGAGTGGCCTTCTGTTAGACTCAGTGTCTGGGACTGGGGAAAGGGAGCTCCACAGAGAGCCCTTCCTGGGGGTCCATGCAGCATAAGTGGGACCCAGCTGGGATTGTCAGTGCTGTTGAGGGAGGCTGCAGGGCTTCCCGGGGGCTTGGGGCGCACGGAGTCTGGGTGCATGGATGATAAGGCACAGGGAAAGCCTCAGGTCTTTCAAGACCCAATCCAGGGTGTCTTTGTGGAGGAGAAGGTCTGGTCCCTGGCCTCACTGACCCCACTGGCTGCCCAGCCTTGCTGTGTGCCCAGGAGCCTGGGGTGAGGTCTGACCATATGGGCGTGGTTAGGGCTAGCCATGGCCCTGAATTTCCGCCCCTGGAATGGGTCAGCAGGGCCCCAGAGAGGAGCACCTGGGCCAGTGGACTTTGGAGCCCACTCAGTTGGCTCCACTTTTTACAGATGAGGAGACCCAGGTCAGAGTGGGCTCAGCCATCAGGTCTGAGCTGCAGCTCAGCCCTGCTCTGAGCTTTCCTGCAGCTGGATAGGGGTTCCCCACTGTGCTCCTGTCCTCCTTGCCAGGGTCTGGCCAGGACGGGGTTGGGAGGGTTACCCTGCCCACCCTCCTGGGTCCCTAGACCCACCCAGGGCCAATCAGGAGATGCTGGGGGAAATGAACGGGCCACTTCAAGGGGGAGCTTCCTGTGTGTTCAATCCCAGGCCCGCATCTGGAATGTGCATTTCATCCTGCCTGCCCTCCTCAGGCACACACAGCCTAAAAGGCAGGTAGGAACCTGGGAGCTCCCACCACCCAGGACCTTCCCCACAGGATCTGAAGAGGCAGCAGAGTCTCTGGTGTTGGTCCCAGGCAGGGAATGCTGGGGTGAACAGCTCAGCAGGGTAGGTGTCCCTACGAGCCTTGCGGTCCTCTCCTGGGTTGTGACCTTTAGCTTGAAATCTCTGACCAGGGGATCAATCACTCAAGAAGCAATGCTGACCGGTGGAAAACAGTAACAGCCACTAGGACAAGCTTGCACTTGCCAAGCATGGGGCAAGCACCTCCCGTGTGTTAGGTCCCCAAGCAGCCCTATAATGGGAGCATTGTGTTGCCATCCTCAGAAAAGGAAAAGGAGGCTCAGAGATGAAGTTGCGTGCCCAAGGTCACACATCTTGAAAGGGGTTTGAACCCAGGTAGCTGGGGCTAGGCTTGGAACCTGGGCTCTCAAATCTTTCACCCTTACTGCAAAGCCCACATTGCCCAGCTGAGACTAGCCAGCTTTCTTTCTGGAATCTTCTAGAACCTATCCCCCAGGCATAGTGGGAAGTGCTCCCCACCCCAGGACCCAGCACCCAAGGCAGACAGCACTGGATTTGAGACCTCTCTTGGGCCCAGGCCCCTTCCCTGGGGGCCCAGGACAGCCACAGCGAGATGTCGGGCTGGGCTGTGGCTCTCAGGTCGACCCACCAGAGCAAGAACCAGATTCCCCACAGGGCTTGCGGACCTGTTTTCTATTTCAGCCCTTCCTGGTCTCTGCTGGCCCCATGGGACTGGAATAGCCATTTCTGTCTGTGTCTGTCTGCTCAGTGGGCTGCAGAGGAGTGCTGGATGCCTGGCTAGCCTGACCTCAGTTGTCTCACCAACCCTGGACAACAGAGGTGGCAAAGGGAGGTATCCATGCAGGGACACCGTAGTAGCTGCTGTTCTCTGCCTCCCCTGCCCCTGGTCAACCTTCCCTTAAGAGGCAGTGAGCTCCCTGTCACCAGGCGTGGCCCAAACAACCTAGACTGGCATGACCCAAGAGCTGCTACGTGGACATTAGGCACTGGAGGACCGATGACTTCTGAGGAGTGTGACGCAAGAGCCCAGGTTCCAAACTCTCCAAGTTCTGTGATCCCAGACTTCTAAGATATCAATTCTAAGAGCCTGGTTTGAAAGTTTCCAAGATAAGCCCTCCCAGGCATTGGCTTGAGACAGAAAATCTGACTCTGAGAACTCTCCTCACTGTCTCTGGTCTGGGAAGGCCCAAGTGTCTTCCTACCTCACATTCTCTCCACTTGGAATGCCTTTCCATTTCTCTCTACAGATCCACACTCCTCTCTAGCAGAGCAGCCTCCTCTTCCATGAATCCTGTGCCGACTGGCTTCTTTCAGCCCCACATTCTAAGTGCGATTTGGGCCTGGATCACTGGCTTGGGAATGGGAAGAGGGATGCTTTTGTTGGCCAGGTCAGTCACTTTCCGGATAGCTGGTGCCAAGTCTCCCTGGGTTGTCCAGTAGGGGAGGGTGTTGGGAGGTTCGGGGAGGGCTGAAGCCAGGTTTTCAGAGTGTTGGTGGGAGGAGCAAGCCCCAGATTTAGAGTCTAAGATCTGGGCTCAGGTCCCCACTCAGCAACTGACCAGCTGGAGGAAGCAAGGGCTCTACCTGGAGAAGAGGATAATGATCTGTCTGTCCTGGCCTACTCTGTGGGACAGCATGGTGTGTCAGGGGTGAGGTCTGGGTTAGGACTTGGCCTGTGAACAGAGTAAGTGCTCAGAGTGGGACCAGGGTTAGAGATTGTGACTAGGATTGGGGCTCAGGCTGTGAGTAAGACCAAGGCTCAGTGTGTGACCAGGATCAGAATTCAGTACATGTTCAGGATAAGGACCCAGTGTATTACCTGGGTCAGGGCTCAATGTGTGATCAAGATCAAGGTTCAGCACTTGACCAAGGTCAGAGCTTTGTGTATGACTAAAGTCAGGGCTCAGTGCCTGACGAGAGTCAGGGCTCAGTGTATGACCAGGGTCAGGGCTTAGTGCGTGACCAGAGTCAGGGCGTGGTGTATGACCAGGGTCAGGGCTCAGTGTATTACCAGGGTCAGGGCTCAGTGTATGACCAGATTCAGGGCTCAGTGTATGACCAGGGTCAGGGCTCAGTGTATTACCAGGGTCAGGGTTCAGTGTATGACCAGCATCAGGACTCAGTTCATTACCAGAGTCAGGCTTCAGTTTGTGACCAGGATCAGGGCTCAGTGCATGACCAGATTCAGGGCTCAGTGTATGACCAGGGTCAGGGCTCAGTGAGTGACCAGAGTCAGGGCTCAGTGCATGACCAGGATCAGGGCTCAGTGCATGGCCAGAGTCAGGGCTCTGTGTATGACCAGGATCAGGGCTCAGTGTGTGACCAGAGTCAGGGTTCAGTGTATGACCAGGGTCAGTGTATGACTAGGGTCAGGGTTCAGTGTATGATCAGGGTCAGGGCTCAGTGTATGACCAGGGTCAGGGTTCAATGTATGACCAGCATCAGGACTCAGTTCATCACCAGAGTCAGGCTTCAGTTTGTGACCAGGATCAGGGCTCAGTGTATGACCAGAGTCAGCGCTCAATGCATGACCAGAGTCAGGGTTCAGTGTATGACCAGGATCAGGGCTCAGTGCATGATCAGAGTTAGGGTTCAGCTTGTGACAAGGATCAGGGCTCAGTATGTGACCAGGATCAGGGCTTAGTGCATGACCAGAGTCAAGGTTTAGTTTGTGACCAGGATCAGGACTTGGTGTGTGTGACTAGGGTCAGGGCCCATTCTCTGGCTGGAGTCAGCAGTCAGGTCATCCACCCTGGGTACATGTTTTGCCACCATCTACCCTAGTACTTTTTAAGTACTAGGCATTTCCTGTGACCTCTGTGCCCTGTCCTGTCCCTGCCCCAGGGAGTTCTCTCTTTCCAGCGAGGAGTGGGGAGGCACTTGAGGTCCCATCCCAGCTCTTCCTTAGTTCCTCCCCATTGAGCTGGAGGGGTCTGAAATCTGCCAGGCCTGTCTATCCAGGATCTGCTGGCTACTTCCTGCTTACGAGTTATGTCAGGAGGACAGAGACCAGGCCTGGAAGGTGTTGAGATGAGTGGGAGGAGTTGGGAGTGGATTGAAGCTGGAAGGAGTGAGGGAGCTAGGGCTGTCAGGGTGGCCGCCCACGGTCAATGGTGCTCTTTGATAGCCAGAGACCTGGTTTGCTTCCAGTCTGGACACTGCCTTTCTGGGTGACCTCAGGCACGTCAGTGGCCCTGAGCCTTTTCTCCTGGTGAGGTCTGGGCCTCAGCCTGACATTCCCTCCCATGAACTGAACCCCATTTGGCTCCTCCCTGGCCTGCTCTCAGGAAGTGAGTCCTGTGTCTGTACTGGGCGCCTGTCCCTGACCTTGCCATGTAGGTCCTGCTCTGTGGGGGTGTGAGAGCCTTGTGCAAGCATGGATGCACGTCACAATCGTGGTGATGGTGACGCAGCAGCAGCTGGGCCTACGTTGGCTCCCCACAGGTCCCTCCCTGCTGTGGCTGCAGCAGTTAGGGATGTATTTGCTCCCCAAAGGAGGCTGAAACACGTGAGGGGGAGGTGACAGTCCTACGGGGTAGGCTGGGACAGAACCCCCAATTCAGGTGCAGCTCATTATGGCTTCCAAGCTAACTTGGGTTGGCAGGGCTGCTGCAGAGGCAGAGCTCAGAGACCTGTAGCTCCAGGACCTTCAGGCAACAGAAGTGTCCCTTCACTGAGCCCCTGATGGGGTGGGAGGGTGCTCGGGGCTGATCCAACCTCACAGTCCCCAAAGTGCTGGGCAGCAGTTCATTTTGCAGTCACATGTGCACCCTTCCTGTGAGACAGGTGGGGTCTGCCCTGGAGGCACAGGGGAGGGGCACAGAGCCCCCTCTTCTCCTCCTTTGCTAGAACCCTAGGGCTCCACAGGCCCATCAAACCCTGGAGGCCCAGGGAAGCAGGTGGGACCAAGGTCTATATCCACTGGAGGAGTGGGGCTCTTTTGGGAGGGAAGGGAGGCCTCAGCCAGGCATCACATCTGATGGCCAGGTCCACGTGGGTCCTTCTGCCACTAGGGGCAGAGGCAAGACAGGTGAGGGGTGGGCTGCAGCAGGACCCACATCTAGGAGCAGATACATGCTCTGTCCTGTAGGTGCCTTGGGAGGGGGCAGGTGGGGCTTGGGGGAGGGGTGACCCAGAAGGGGATGTGGCTCTCTCAGACTGCTGGAAGGACCTGTAGTCCTGACCACCAACCCAGTTTCTGTCCCCACCAAGCACCTGTGTCAGGGTGGGGAGACATTCTCTAAGAGGAAGCTCCTAGCTTTAGCCAGGAGGCCCCTCTAACATTCCCTATTTCAGGGTTCGTATGCAGGGTCCTAGGTGGCCTCATTAACCCCTGAACGTGTGTGTGATTGCCCATGTTTGTGCCTCCAGGGCCCACTGGAGCTGTCAAGGGCCCGAAAGCCTTCTGGGGTTAGAAGCACGGTGTGGGCTGGCCTCCTCTCAGTGCATACGGGGCAGGCAGCCCCAAAGTAGCACTGAGAATTTGGAGGGTCAGAGCCAGGTCAGGTAGCTGTTGGGAGCTGTCTCTCCGCCCTGTGCCTGACCTTCTTCTGGGGGCTGCTTTCTATCGTTAGGAAGTTGGAGAGACAGGAGTGGGCCTCAGATAAGCCCCACCACATCCAAGGAGTAATGGGCCATGAAAGATAGGCTTGGCTCATCTCTGTTTGTCCATCCTTCTGACTGTCCTTCTGACTCTCCGTCCTTGCATCCTGGCAGAGAAGGCTCTCTGGGGGCTGAACACCACTGTTGAGGATTATTTCTAGGCAGTGATACCTGAGGTGGCTTTTGTCTCCCACCCCTGTGCATTCTGGCTTTGCCTGCAATCTTCCTGGTGAGCATGAACCATTCTATAAAAATGCGGCACGCCCCTTTCTTCCTTTAGGAACGCTCTCTCTCAAAAAGAAAAAAACAAATAACTGGAAATAACTGTGCCAAGATGTTAGCAAGGATTAATTCTGGGAAGTGGGCAAGCAGTTGACTGCTAATCTTTTCCTTGCTCGGTATTTATTATTTATTAGTTTACAAAACATGGAACGTAACTCAATATGGAAGTACCCACCAGACTCTGACTCTGCGCTGTCCTGTGTACCGTCACTTTCCCCTGCAGACCACTGGTCAGAAGCTGCACTCTGATTCAATGTCTGCTGCCAACATGTGAGGTGGGAGGACATGGGAGGAAAGCGGCTCCGAGGCAGGCCTGCAGGTGTCACCTATCAGTCAGGCTCTCACGTCATTGAGGCCCACCAGGCAGTGGGCTGGATCCAGCACAGCAGCAGAGCAGTCAGTGTGACCAGCCTGGATCAGGTCCAGGCCCCTTCATTTGCCCGTGAGGAGCCCAGAGGCATGGGAACCACCGAAGTCCCACCAGGGTCCAGGTGAAGGACCCGGCCTTCTCCACCTTGGTGTTCTTCCCTCCAGGAGCTGGGCTGTGGGACCTGAGCTTCCTCACTACACTTCGGGCCCACATAGGTGGGACTGCCAGTCTGGGCATGGGTAGGGTGGGGCAGGATCCCAGCACATCCTCCCACCTGGGCAGGGGCAGGGTGAAGCAGAGCCCGGCCTCCATGGACCAAGGACCCAAGGGACTTTGGGTCAGAGACTAAGGGTGAGGTCCCTGGACCACCCAGTTGGCATGGAGCAGTCAGGACTCAAACCCAGGGTCACTGGCTCTAGTACACAGCTCCTTCCCCACAGGGCACCCTGGAGGGCAATCAAGGCAGAGGAGGCAACTGTCCTGAGGACCCAAGTCTGAGGGGGACAGCAGTCCCTGCCATGGGGACCCTGATCTGAGGGAGGAGGCAACATGAAAATGACTCATCAACAGGCTGATGGGGACACTTGGGGATGACAAATTTGGGCTTAACCCTGGCCCCACTATCTTCTACCTGAGGCAAGTCACTTAGCCACCTCAGGCTTTCGTTTCTCCATCTGCATAGTAATAATGGCAATGTTTGGGGCTGTGTGAGATAACAGATGTATTTTAGGGTCTGGACCCCAGTATGTGCCCACACCTGCCCGGGCATCAGAATCACCTGGGCTCTCCCATCAAATGCAGATGCCTGGACCTGGCCCAGAGAGGCTGCCTGAAGTGAGCTCTGGGCATCAGTATTTTTCCAAAGCTGCAAAGTGGTTCTCATGGGCAGCCGGGGTGGCCATCCCTGAGCCGGCCTTTGGCTCCTGCGAGGACACTGAGACTCCTGGGTTCTCCATCTGCTTACTTCCCAGCTGCCTAGAGATGGGCTAAGACAGGCTATCATTTAGCACCTGCCCCATAAGCCCCGGCAGATTCATTCAAGAACAAATGGGCTGTACTCTGTCTGAAGCCTTGTAGATAATCATTTTTTCCTCTGTAAACCAAGTCTTGTTTAAAGCTATCCAAATCCCTCTAGCCTGCGCCCCGCGGCCTGCAGCCTGCTCCCCATCTCCGGCCGAGCAGGTTTGTTTAAGGCCTGGGTGACACTTCTCCAACTACCTCCCTGGTGAGTTTACACTGGGGCTGTCAGTGGAAACTCTAGGTGCAGGAGGGAGGCCAGAGAGAGGGCAGGACCCACAGGGGGCTCAGCCAGCCCTGTCCCCAGCCTTGTCCTCCTTCTCACTGGAGAGTCCTCAGTGGTCACCCAGCAGGCCAGGAGCAGGGCTATATGCAACCCCAGGCCTCCAGGCCCCGCCCACAAGACCAGGGAGCCCAGGAGGGAGGAGGTAACACCTGAACTGGTTTTCTGTGGAGATGGAGGAGCAAATTGGCCGGCAGCAGAGCAAAGGACCTTTCCAGCAGAGAGAACAACCCCGAGCAGCAGCTGGCAGCCTTGAAAGCAGGGAGGTGGTTTGAGTGCAGATGGTAGGGGGTGGGGAGGGTCCCGGTGTGAATCCTGCCACCACCACCTGCCAGCAGTGTGGCCTGGGTAGTGTTACCTAACCTCCCTGTGCCTCAATTCCTCATCTCTCCAGTGATGAGGAGCTCATACAGGTGAAACAACCTGGAGACACAGGTTCTTTGCATTGGGGCTCTGCCCTACAGGCAGTGGGAAGTTACGGCAGGGGGCCAAGCAGCACTATGGTGGGGTAGATCTCTGAGCTCCCAGGCATGGCTGGGTTGGGGGGGGTCTTTACTGCTGCTCTCTGACTAACCACAGATCATCTACCCTCCCTTCTGACCAGTGACTGGTTCAGGGGTAGGTAAGCCTGGACAAACTAGAGACAATAAGAGGCGACCAGAGGCTTGGCTATGGCTTCTGTGCTCTCTCCTGTCTCCAGACAGACAGACAGCCTTTTTGAGACCATGAGGGGAGCCCACCTGAGAATGAGGGTGTGCAAGAATCTCAGAGAATCACAGCTGGAGCTCACATTCTCTCCACACTTCCAGTTCTGTGAGATCATAAATTTCCTACCTGGGGAACCACTGGAGACTGTCACCTGCTTCTCAAAATGCCCCAGAGCATTTTCCTAGAGATTAACTCCGACTGCATTATGCCCTGCTTAAAACCCTCAGGAACCCTCACCCTTTATGATGAAGCCCCACGGCTGGCTATGTGTTTTAGCCAGCCCCACGGTGCTTGTGGACTGTGGCTCCCTTTGTGGCCCCCAAGCCCAGTCACATTGGCTCCCTGTCCTGGAACATGCTGGGCATTTGTCTGCCTCAGGGCCTTTGCACTGACTGTTCCTTTTGGCAGGAATGCTCTTGGGTCTCACCGCCTGGCCCCTTGCCTTATTGAGGCCTCTGCTCAGGTGTTGGCTCCTCAGAGCTGATGAGAGGTCAGACCCCCCTGGGCTATGCTGCAGCCCCACATAGCTCCTGATTCTCAGGGGCCTGAACAACAAAGGTGTGGTTCTCACTCACATCACACATCCATGGCAGCTCAGCCAATGGACTTGCTCCTTGGTGGCCTGGGGACCCCAAGTGACAGAAGTTCTACCATTGCACGAAGCCACTGTTGCCTCCACATGAAGCTTCAAGGTCCATTATCGTGGAGAAAGGGCCGGAAAATCACATACCAGTGTCTCTGCTGTGCACATTCCCAGGGCTGCGGTTGGTGGTGGTGGCTGTGCCTAGTGTGGGGTGCAACCCCAGGCTATTCTGGACATTTCACATGAACAGAAGCATGTGGCATGCAGCACACGGTCTCTGTGCCTGACTTCTTTTATTTTTTAGCTTGATGCTCTTAAGGCCCCTTTAGGCTGTAGCACATGTCAGGACCTAATTCCTTTTCGTGGTTGAGTAACGTTTCACTGTAGGATGGAACATGTCTTGTGCCCTTGTTTGTCCGTCCATGGCTGGAGGACAGTGGGGTGTTGCCTGTCTTGGCCATTGTAAGCAATGCTGCTACACATGTCCACGTTCTGGTTTTGCTCTCAGTTCTTTTGGGCACACACCTGGTGCGACCATCTGGTTCCCTTTTGCTCGGATTCGTCTCTGCAGTTACTCCCACTGTGCCTCGTGTCCCTGTCTGGGAACCTGGGATATTAAGAATCCCCGCTTCAGGCAGTGCATCTCACGTGCCGGGGAACTGTCCCCCCGTCCTGGCTGGAGCACAGCACTAGAGACTGCCCGGCCCTGCTGCACTGGCACATGGGAAGCATTCAATGCTGCCCGCTGAATGCGTGAGTGAACCAGAGCAGAGCTGTGCCGCGGACTCCCTGTGGGGTTTTGTTTGCCCTAAGATTTGTTGCTAAAAATGTGAAAAGTTTTTTCACACTGGCTGATTCTGTCTCCTCAACCAGCACCACTCAAAAGCTCCCAGTTCCCCGGGCCAGGTTGGGGGGATCGCCCTGCTCTAGTGGACAGCTCCTGCCTGGCGGGCAGGGAGGTGAGGGGTGCCCACAGCAAATTGCCATGTTCAGACTTGGGCAGCAGTGGTGGAGGTGGGGTCTGGATCACGCCGGGTCCTTTCTGTGCCTCATAAACTGGCTCCAAAGAAAAAAACTCCCCATGAGGAGCTTCAGATGCGTCCATGCCCGGGACAGCAGGCTGGCCTCCCTCCGCAGTGGGGAGATCTCGGCCGTCCACTCCGGAAGGAGCCTGGGGCCCCAGCGAGGCTCGGTTACCTCCACAGGCACGGCACTCTCTGCCTTACTGAGGCTGGAACCCACTCTGGACTGTTCTTCTCTGAGTCCTACTAGAAACGCGGGAGTCCCCCCTGCCCTGGCATCCAGTGCTAGACTTACTTGGTTTCTTACTCTCGTGGGCCTCCGCCCAGCTCTGGCTGCAGCCTCCTGGACAGCATGAGCACCCGAGAACATCTTCAACAGTTGGGCGTCCTGGCTTTGCTGCCCAGCTCCTGCCGGCCTTTGCCATCTGGCTTCTGAGGCTGGGTTTCTCCCTGGTAAATGTGGGTAAAGAGGCACAGCAGAAAACGTTTTGGCCCAGGGCCTGGCGCACAATGTGCACTCGAGAGATGCCAGCTACAGTTCCATGACCAGGACTAGTGTGTCCCCTCCAAGAGTCCCGGAAGGGCTTCCTGTACCCACAGGGTGGAGCCTGAGCCTCCTAGCATGGCGTCTGAAGCCCCACTCTTTTTTTGGCACCACTCTGTTGTCCTCAGTAGAGTACCTTGTTGTCATAGCTGACAGAAACCTCAAACTCTTGGGCTCGAGTGATTCTCTTGCCTCAGCCTCCCAAGTAGCTGGGACTGTAGGTGCCAGTTTTTTTTTTTATTGTTGCAGTTTGGCTGGGGCTGGGTTTGAACCTGTCACCCTCGGTATATGGGACTGGCGCCCTACTCACTGAGCCATGGCCACCACCCCCACGTCTGGCTATTTTTAGAGATGAGGTCTTGCTCTGGCTCAGGCTGGTCTTGAACCTGTGAGCTCAGGCAATCTACCCGCCTCAGAGTCCCAGAGTGCTGAGATTAGAGGCGTGAACCATCACGCCCAGCCCCTGAGGCCCCACTCTTGATGGTCACCCCACCGTGCCCAGCCAGGGCATCTGCATATTCTGTGCTTGCCACGTGATTTTGTACCTTTGTGCCTTTGTGACTGCTGTTCCCCAGCCTCCAAGACTCTTCCTACTTTTGGTGGCCTGCAGCATCCTGCAAAAGCTCCAAGCTAATATTACCCACACCCTGTGAGTCTGGGGTCCGCCTCCTCCCCTTGAGGCCCTGTCATCACTTGCAGCTGGAGCCTAGGACGACGGGGGTGGGTGGCATGGGTCCCAGCCAACGGGGGTCACTTCTGCAGCCCAGTAGGCTGTATGCCAATGTCCACCTGGGCTCTCCTGGTAAGTGGTGGCACATGACACAAGCTCATACACCAAGTTCTCAGCTTTGGTGAGAAGTCTGCAATTTGCACCCTGTGGTTTAGAGCATCCTAGAGACTCAGCACGCGTCTGCTGGTGAATGCTTGGATACCCCCATGGTCAGGGCCTTGCAGCTTGCTGGGAATCAGGGCTCAGTCCACCAAAAAGGCTCCTGTGGAGGGGAGGGCAGCATCCCCACCTCCTGATGAGGCTGGGGAGGCTCCACGGGGGCGTGCTGCCCCCTGGTGGTGGCCACTGCCTGTAGGTGCTGAGGCCTTCCTTGTCTGGGTCTGTCTACTGCGTGGCCTCACTCAGCTCCCAACGCTGAGTGCCAATGGGTGGGGGTGAGGGAGAGGACAGCCAGTGGAGAAAAGAGGTGCACGCACAGGTGGGAACATGAGGCGTCTTCAGGCTTAAGTGGCCAGAGGGTGGCTCCTGGAGTCCCTTGGTTCCTGTGGCTGGTTCCATGTAAAGATGGCTGGGACCTTCATTCACCTCAGTTTTCCTTGGCCTGGACCTGCCATATTTTGGGCAGCATCAGTGTTGGGCCCCACGACCTCAGGGTGAGGTCCCCTGCTCAGGGGCTGCCCTCTGTCCGCCGTCAAGCTGTTCCCAATTCTAGGGCTGGCCAGCTGCCCCACTGTCTTCTGAGTCTGCGAGAGCCTGTAGGCCCTCTGAACTGTCCCTTCCCCGAGTGGCTGACCTGCTGTGCTCCCCAGACCACCAGGACCTCACTTCTGGCCTCATCCATGGAGGGGGAAGGACAGTGCCCTGTCACCCACTCTCACTCCCTGTTCTGCACATCTAGGCCTCCTCCCCTTCTCTTCCCTTCCTTCCCTTTCCTTCCTTCTCCCTCTCTCTCTCTTTCACCCTCTCCCTCTCCCCCAGTTCAGGGACCTTGAATTTGGGAGAGTAGGAGAGAACACCCAATCACAAAGTGTTTTCTTTGTTTGGTCTAATCACAGATTCCCCAAATGATTCTTGGATTGAGGACTGGGAATGTCAATGTTAGGGCTGTTTTCCTGGCTTGGCCATGGTCTCTGAGTCCCATGGGCTTCCCCATGGTCTAAGCGGGGCCTCAGGAAAATGGGGGACCGGGATGGAGCCCTCTGTCAGTATCCTTGCCAGAGCTACACCTGAGGGGCTTAGGAGCACAGGCGGGGGAAGACAGGAGCAGGTGCAGGTAACTGGGGCCTCTGGAAGGGCCAGGGGCACAGGGAAGGGGCACCCTGAACCCAGGTGGTCCCTAGACCTCCAGGGGGCTCCCCCTCTGCAGACTTGGGCCTTTTGCATAGAGGGTGACAGCTGACGGTCACACCCAACTTGCTGGTGGTCCTGACTACATCATCTTCCCCAGCCTTAGAGCCCCCCAACCTGTTCCCACCTATCCCCATAGCTTTTCCTGGACAAGCCCTAACCCCCACTGACTCTTTGGGAACCAGCACAAATGTCACTCCTCTGGAGGCCTCTCTTCCCCCTTCCCACAGGCATTGTACCTCCAACTTCAGTGAGGACGCAATGACACTTTCAGTGCCTGCTGTGGCCCTAAACCTGCAGCCTGGCCAGGAGGTGGGGTCCTGCTCTGGTCCTTGGTGGCTGGGCAAGTGAATGGGGCAATTCTCAGACCAGGCTCTCCCTCCAGGGTTAAGGGGAGAAGGACAGGCTCCCAGCAGATGTCTGGGGCAGTCCAGGTCCCCAGGCCCCTGGGTGGATGGACATGCAGAGGGAAGCAGCTGGGAGGCCTTGAACACTCAGCTACCCTTTGGGCCCCACCAGCCCATTGCCCCAAGACCCTGCTTCTGGGGCAGACAGGGAGCACATTTCTATGCTGTATCCCTGCCTCTCACTCTAGGCTGGCCAAGTTGGAGCCCAGGGTACAGCAGGAGCCAGACCCTGCCTCAGTGGCCCACAGGAGGGGACACAGCCTCTTGGACACACATCAGAGAGCCCGGTTTGGCTGTGCTGCATACAGGAGACCCTTGGTAAAGTTTTTTTTTTTTTTTTTAATTAAATCATAACTTTGTACATTGATGCATTTGTGGGGTTCAGTGTACTGCTTTGACATACAATGTGGACTGCTTACATTGAACTAAGTAACACATCCATCACAATTATACTCATTTCTTAATAGTTTTGAAATGTACCATTATATCATGCACATTAGGTGAGGTCCCCCCAACCCTCCCTCCTCCTAAATCTCCCCTCCTCTCCCCCTCTCTCCTCTTCCCTTCTACTTTCTGGACTATAGTTATGCTTTGACATTCATATGAATGTATAGGTGATTATATATTGATTTCATAGTAGGGCTGAGTACATTGGATACCTTTTTCCCAATTCTTGAGATACTTTACTAAGAAGAGTATGTTCCAGCTCCATCCAGGTAAACGTAAAGGATGTGAAGTCTCCATCTTTTTAAGGCTGCATAGTATTCCACGGTGTACATATAGCACAATTTGTTAATCCATTCATGGGTCGATAAGCATTTGGGCTGTTTCCATGTCTTGGCTATTATGAATTGGGCTGCAATAAACATTCTGATGCAAATGTCTTTGTTGTAAAATAATTTTTGATCATCTGGGTATATAACTAGTAGAGGAATTACAGGATTGAAAGGTAGGTCTACTTTTATTTCCTTGAGTGTTCCCCAACTTCTTTCCAAAAAGGTTGTATTAGCTTGCATTCCCACCAGCAGTGTAACATATCTGTCACAATTATACTCATTTCTTAATAGTTTTGAAATGTACCAGTGTAGAAGTGTTCCCTTCTTTCCGCATCCACGCTAACATCTGTAGTTTTGGTATTTTGTGATGTGGGCTAATCTTACTGGAGTTAGATGATATCTCAAAGTTATTTTGATTTGCATTTCTCTGATGATTAAGGATGATGAGCATTTTTTCATGTGTTTGTAGGCCATGCTCCTGTCTTCATCAGAGAAGTTTCTGTTCAAGTCTCTTGCCCACATAGAAATGGGGCTATTTGTTCTTTTCTTGTTGATTAGCTTGAGTTCTCTGTAGATTCTAGTTATCAGACCTTTGTCTGAAGCATAACCTGCAAAAATCTTCTCCCATTCTGAAGGTTGTCTGTTTGTTTTACTTACTGTGCTCTTGGCTGTGCAAGAGCTTTTTAGTTTGATCAGATCCCAGTAAGGGATTTTTGGTGTTGCTTCAATTGCCTGGGGGGTTCTCCTCATAAAATATTCTACCAGGCCAATTTCTTCAAATGTTTTCCCTGCACTCTCTTCTAGTATTTTTATAGTTTCATGTCTTAAGTTTAAATCTTTCATCCAGTGAGAATCAATTTTTGTTAATGGTGAAAGGTGGGTGAGAGAATCATATGGTGTCCAGTTTCAGTCTTCTACAGGTCACCAGCCAGTTCACCCAGCACCATGTGTTAAATAGGGAGTCTTTCCCTCACTGAATAGTTTTGCTAGGCTTGTCGAAGATCAAATGATGATAAATAGCTGAGTTCAACTCTTGGTTCTCTATTCTGTTCCATAAATCTACCTCTGTTTTTGTGCTAGTACGACGCTGTTTTGATCGTAGATTTATAGTATAGCCTGAAGTCTGGTAATGTGATACCTCCTGATTTGTTCTTATTTTTGAATAATATATTTGCTATTTGAGGTTTTTTTCTGACTCCACATAAAATGAAGTACTATTTTTTCAAGCTCTTTAAAGTATGACAATGGTGCTTTAATAGGGATTGCATTAAATCTGTATATTGCTTTGGGTAGTATGGACATTTTAACAATGTAGATTCTTCCCAGCCATGAGCATGGTATGTTTTTCCATCTGTTAACATCTTCAGCTGTTTCTTTTCTCTGAGTTCCATAGTTCTCCTTATAGAAATCTTTCACCTCCTTTGCTAGGTAAATTCCATGATATTTCTTCTTCCTTGGCACTACTGTAAAAGGAATAGAGTCCTTGATTATATTTTCAGCTTGACTATTGTTGGCATGTATAAAAGCTACTGATTTGTAAGTATTGATTTTGTATCCTGAGACGCTGCTGCATTCCTTGATTCCTTCTAAGAGTTTTGTAGCTGAGTCCCTGGGATTTTCCAGGTACAGGATCTTATCATCTGCGAAGAGTGAGAGTTTGATCTCCTCTGACCCTATTTTGATACACTTGATCGCCTTCTCTTGCCTGATTGTGATGGCTAAGACTTCCATTACTATGTTGGATAGCAGTGAAGACAATGGGCATCCTTGCTGCGTTCCTGATCTGAGTGGAAATGTTTTCAATTTTACACCATTCATTATGATATTGGCTGTGGGTTTGCTGTAGATGGCCTCTATCAGTTTAAGAAATGTCCCTTTTATGCCTAATTTCTTAAGTGTTCTGATCATGAAAGGATGTTAGATATTATCAAAGGCTTTTTCTGTGTCACTTGAGAGAATCATATGGTCTTTGTTATTTTATTGATGTGACGTATTATATTTATAGATTTGCATATGTTGAACCAACCCTGTTAACTCTGGAATAAAACCAACTTGATCATGTTGTATAATTTTTTGATGTGTTGTTGAATTCTGTTTGCTAAGATCTTATTGAATATATTTACATTGATATTCATTAATGATATTGGTCTATAATTTTCTTTCTTTATCGGATCCTTTCCCAGTTTGGGAATCAGGGTGATATTTGCTTCATAGAAAGTGTTGGGAAGTACTTCTTCTTTTTCTATGCTTTGGAAAACATTGTATAATATAGGTACTAGCTCCTCTTGGAAGGTTTGATAGAATTTGGATGTGAAGCCATTTGGTCCTGGACTTTCCTTTTTTGGGAGATTTCATATTGTTGATTCTATTTCAGTAATTAATATAAGTCTATTCAAGATTTCTAATTCTTTCTGGTTGAGTCTAGGAAGGTGGCATGCTTCCAGGTATTGGTATTGGTCCATTTCCTTCAGATTTTCATATTTCTGAGAATAAACATTTTTGTAGTAATCATTGAGGATTTTTTTAATTTCTGAGGTGTCTGTTGTTATTTCTCCTTTATCTTTTTGGATAGATGATATTAAATGTTTCGTGTTAGGTTGGCCAAAGGTTTATTTTATTAATCTTTTCAAAAAACTAACTTTTTGTTTTGTTGATCTTATGAATGATTCTTTTATTTTCAATTTCATATAATTCTGCCCTAACTTTGGTTATTTCTATTCTTCTGCTGGGTTTGGGGCTGGAATGTTCTTCCTTTTCTAGTTGCTTGAGATGATTCATTAAGTTGTTGGCTTCCTCTCTTTCTGTTTTCTTGATGAAGGCTTCCAATGCTATAAATTTCCCTCTTAGGACTGCTTTTACAGTATCCCACAAGTTCTGATAATTTGTGTCTTCAATATAATTTTGTTCCAAAAATGTGGTGATTTCCTTCTTAATCTCATCTTTGACCCAGCTATCATTCAGCCTAAGATTATTTAGTTTCTGGGTGGCACCTGTGACTCAAAGGAGAAGGGTGCCAGCCCCATATACCAGAGGTGGCGGGTTCAAACCCAGGCCTGGCCAAAAATTGCAAAAAACATATATATATATATATATCTCACATACATATACATATTTAGTTTCCATGAAATTGTTTGAGTATGAAGATTCCTGTTGCTGTTGAGTTCAACTTATATTCCATGGTGGTTTTGAGAAGATACAAGGAATAATTTCTATACTTTTAAATTTGCTGAGGTTATACTTGTGTCCTAGGATATGATCTATTTTGGAGGATGACCCATGGGCTGATAAGAAGAATGTATACTCAGTTTTATTAGGATGAAATGTTCTGTAGAGGTCTGTAAAGTCTGTTTGTTCTAGAGTCAGGTTTAAGTCTAATATTTCTTTGTTTAGTTTCGTCTTGGGGGATCTATCCAAAACTGTCAAAGGGGTGTTAAAATCTCCAACTATTATAGTGCAGGAAGATATCAAGTTTTCATATCCATTAGGGTTTGCTTTATGAATTGAGAAGCATTCTGGTAGAGTGCATAAATGTTAATTATCGAAATCTCTTCATGTTGGGTGTTTCCCTTGATAAATATGTAGTGACCATCCTTATCTTTCTTTTTCTTTGTTAGTTTAAAGCCAATTGTATCTTCAACTAAAATTGCAACCCCTGCTTTTTTCTGGTTTCCATTTGCCTGTATTATAGAAGCCCACCCCTTCACCCTGAGTCTTTTTTATCCCTTAAGGTAAGGTGAGATTCTTATGTACAGCAGATATCTGGTCTGAGTTTATGTATCCACTCAGCCAGCCTGTGCCTCTTTAGAGGACAATTTAAACCATTCACATTAATTGAGAGAATTGATAAGCCTAGTTGTGTTTTAGGTGTCATGATTTTCAGATGTCCAGTGGACATCTTTAATACTTTCACCACTGTGGAAGTTGGGCCTTAGTCAAGTTGATAACATGCTCACCCTCAAAGGATTGAGATAAGGGCCCTGCCAGACCCATGTAGGGCATTGGCAAGCATGTGGGTACCTGCAGTAGAAATGTCCTGTCCTGGCTGTACATATGCCCATCCCTCCCCAGGAGGGCAGGAGAGGTGAGGAGCCAACAGTGGGCTTGTGTCTTGCCTCTGTCCTGAATGGGCTTCTGTAGGGCCCAGGTGCTGGGCCTTTCACGGTGCCCCCTCCAAATCCTGGCAGATGAGATCAAAGCAGGGTCAGCAACATAACTTTGGGCCCCTTGAAATGGAGGTGCAAGCCTCTTATTGAAAACTAGCAACGATTTTGGATAGGGACAGCAGAGCATTAAACTCAGCAGAGGGTAGGGCCAGGTCACACACTAGTGCTGCGGCCCTGCCCAAAGGTGCCATGAGGGGGCGCCTGTGTGGCATGCCCAGGGCCTGCTCCTGTGCTGGGCCAGAGCTGCCGCCAGCTTTCCCCTGGCCCCCCAGGATGCGTCATTACCATGTAGTGTGAGTGTTCTGGCTCCTAAAGGGTGGAGCACTCACTGATAGGTTCCTCTAGGCACTTGAAGTCACCAGGTGTGATGGTGGTCCCAGATGGGGATGGGAGGGCAGCAGGGCTGGGTTTGGGGACACACCTGGCCATGGCCACCCTTGGGGAAATCCCTGTATCTCCAGTGACACCCCAGCTCTTGCCTGGGACCAGAGCACCAAACCATGGTGGCTCTCTTGATTCCTCCTGCCCTCCCCCCAGCTCAGGTGCCCTCCCATCTGTGAGTGAAAAGGGCTGGCAGGCCTCCTTTCAGGTGTGGATGCCTAGGGTGCCTCCCCAGCTGTCTGGGAGTTCCTGGCCCTATCTGGGGCCTCAGTCAGCAGTGCTCAGTAAGTTGTTAAAAGCATGGGGCAGTGGGAGCCGGGGTGTCTTAAGCGTGTGTCTTAAGACAGCAAGGGGCCACATGGCTGAAATTTCCAGGCTTAGAGTGGCCCATCACCCCACCCTACTGCAGGGCCCACACCCCACTCTATCCTGCCTCTGAATCTCAGCTTATGTACTGCTCCACCCTTCCCTAGTGCTGGGAGAGGAGAGCCCCGCACCCCCACCCCAGGCTGGAGCTCATCCTATAGCTGCCTTGCCCTGCAGGCTGCCCTGCCCAGGTGGAGGTGACATTGTGTGATGCTAGATGTGCATTGCAATTTCTTCTAGGGTAAGCCTTGGTGTTGTCAGGACACCCACAGGGGAAGCTCACCAGGGGAGGCAGCAAGGCCACAGTCAACACCCTGCACTGCCTGGCCAGTGTGACAGTGAGCCAGCATGGAAGTGGATGCCCTAGCTGCAGGAGGGCCCAGATGATAGTTATCCTGGCCATTGGACCACAGCTCATGGGGACCCAAGCCAGAAACACCCAGCCCAGCGGCTCAGAACTTCTAAGCACAGACATACACTTTCTGGTGTAAATAACCAGGGCATAACTAATACACAAAGACAATCTTTTACCATTACAGTAGCATGGCCTGTTATTGACAACCCTGAGAATGAGAACAATGAAAATGACCGTCCCAACTTCTCTACCCCACATCAGCCCCCGAGTCCCTGCTTCCCTCAGTCCCCTGGCCTCTTCCTATCTGGGGTACAGCTGCCTACTTTGGTTCCCTGGACAGCGGAGCCTGAGATAGGATGTAGGTGCAGGAGGTTTATCTGGGGTGATCCCAGGTGAGGGAGGCAGTGTGTAGGTGTGTTGTCACCGTCTGGGCTGGTTTCAGGGCCTCCTGGGAAGTGTGCTGGGTGCACTGCTCCAGCCTGCCTTTGGAGGTCACTCTTGTCTGTTATGGCTCAGTGCACACTGTGGGTAGGCACTGCAGGGATGAGGAGGGTCCAAGCTCTCCTACAACAGACCACTGCCACTGTGGCTGAAATCAGGAGTGTGAACACCACGACATTTTTGAGGTTATTTTCCCCATTCTACACCTATGTGCTTGCACCCAGATTTTGGTTTTACCTAACAACACTTAATTACAAGTTCTTGTTCATGTTTGATTTTTGGGGATTGAGGAAGATTCTGGAAGGAGAGTCACAAAGAATATTAACTGAGCACCTGGTCTGCACCAGGCAGAAAGAACCCAGCACTTGATAAGAACATCTTATTTGGTCTTCACAATGGCTCTAGGAGACTGGATCTGTTACCATGACCCCACTTACTGAGGAGAAAACTGAGGCAAAAAGAGGCAAAAGCGTGTGGCCCAGTGACGGTGGCACACAAGCTGCTGCTGAGGCCATCAGCTCACCCGCTGCCCTCTGTGGCTGGATCTCCATCCCTGGCCTCTCCTGTGTTGCCCTGCTGTGTCCTGGACCAGGCCTGCTGGGCTCGAGACGGCTTTCTGGAAATCCACTTAGCACTGATCTCCTCTTTGTCCTCCCTGGACCTAACCTGCTAATCTTGGGCCCCGATACTACCTGCATCTTCTTGTGCTGCATCCCCACTGGGGTCTCTTCCTGATACCTCCAGGGTGGGCAGGCCTAATAACCAGGGCAGGTTGGAGGTGGAGGCGGGAGGGACCCTTTCTATGGGATGATTCTGGGAATCTGGATTTCGCAAGACCAAGCCTGGATTCTGACTCGGCCTTCTCCTGGCTCATCCATCACCTCCATGACCCTATTTTCTCCTCTGTGAAACAGGATCACTTCCCAGCCACCCCCCACCTCACCCTGTTGCCTCTCAGGAAGGGATCAGGGGCCTCTGCACACCACCCACCCATCCATCTATCCACGATTTAGCACATATGAGTCTGTGCCTAATGCTGATCCAGGTGCTGGGGACAAGCCAGACTCCAGGGGTCTGTCTGGACCATGCTCAGTGTTATAACTGCCTGGGGGAACTTTCTGGCAGAGTTGAGACCACAGCAGGGCTGAGTGAGGGGACAGCCAGCTGACAGGGCACAGGATGGAGAGCATGGAGCCATTTGTATAGGCAGGGGCAGATGTCTAGGCCCAGGAACGGCAAAGGCAAATGCCTGAGGCCAGAGGGAACCTGTCTGGTTGGAGGAACAGCTTGCAGCAAAGGGCGGGGGTGGGGGTGGGGGTGGAGGTGGGGGTAGGGAGCCTGGCCAGGTGACTTTGAGACAGGTTTGGGTCACTGGCTCTCACCAGTGAGGTGGTGCCCTGAGGGATTCTGCACAGAGCAAGGTGGCTCCCTGCTGCCTGCCTGGGTCCCTCTGACTGCTGAGGGTGGAGGGATGGAGGGATGGAAGTCCATCCTCCGGGGAAGGTGGAGGCATCCTTGGAGCACTGGACACTTGTCTGGGCCAGGAGTCTAGAGACTGGCATGGGGGAACTGTACTGGGTGGGCCAAGGCTTGTCTGTCCTGGGTCTTTTGCACATGCTACACTGGTTTTCCCACTAACATGAGTCACAAGTCTCCTTAGGAAGGGCTGGTCCAGAAGGGGACCTCCTCATCCATCCCCAAGGGAGCCCCTGGAAATGTCCCCAGGGACTGGCTGGAGGCTCAAAGCCACCCTCATCTGGAGGGGCCCATGTGGCTCTGAGCCGTAGCGCTAGGCCCCGCTAGAGGGGGCTGGCCCTGAAAGTTCATGTTGGGGTCGGGGGGTGTTTAACAAAGGGGACCCTGGGCCTCAAACCCGATGTAGCCCCAACGCCATGGGCCGGTGGCTGCTAAGTCCTCCTGTGGCGTGGGACTCAGATCCAATCAAAAGTGAGAACTCCAGAAGTTTCGTGAACCTTCTGGCCTCAGTCTCAGGCACATCCACCTGGTTCATCCTCACTGGGTTTCCAAAACTGGCTCTACTACTCCCGCCGGCTACAGGCCCCGCTCTAGGAGGCCAAGGTCAAGACCCTAGGCCGGCTACACCGCCATCCTGGTCCTTCCAGCAGAGGGCTGCAGCCGGGGCGCGCGCGTGGCCGCAGGCGTGGCCAACGCTCCCCCATTGGGCCGTGCCGTCACGTGACCCGAGACCGGGAGCGCGCCTCGAGCAGGCTCAGCCGCGGCCGCGCGTTTGCGCGAGAGCGCGTGCGCGCGTACCGAGCCCTCCTCCCGTCGTGCCGGCGCCGTCCGGACCGCCAGGTCAGTCTCTTGCGCGCCCGCTCGCGGCGGGGGCGCGCGGCGTTTTGTGCAGGCGCAGGGGGGCCGTGGCGCGCGGGCCTGCCGCCCGCTGCGGGTGAGTCTTCCGGGCCGTGCAGGCGCCAGGGCCCGCCGCCTTCCTCTCTGCCTGCTTGTCCCGGGACCCTGCACCTGGTGGCAGCTCCTGTGTGACCGCGGGCCGGGTGGCTGCCATGTGCACGGCCTGAGTCCCGAGGAGGCTGGCCTCTAAGATGCTGCCCGCTGTTTCCCCGTGCGAGCAACAGGACAGCCTTGGCTGGAAAGGGTGACCCGCTTCGGTTTCTGGGGGGTGTGGAAGCCACCCTACTCCGAGTTCATCCTATC
The DNA here is from genome assembly GCA_963574355.1 of Loris lydekkerianus. Taxonomy (NCBI): domain Eukaryota; kingdom Metazoa; phylum Chordata; class Mammalia; order Primates; family Lorisidae; genus Loris; species Loris lydekkerianus. Next base: position 51,013 of record CAUYPK010024896.1, read on the forward strand.
CAGGGTCCTGTCCAGGATCTGACTCTGTCTCCATACACTGCTTAGTTTCCTCATCTGCACAGTTTGGGGGGATGGAACCCTACAAGCTTCCCTGCCTCCTGGGCAGGACGCGGGAGTCCATGATGTCACTGGGAGCCTTGGCTGCGACCCTCCTCACACCTCTAGGCAGTATCCCTGTAGAGCCAGGTCAGCAGCCTTGTCCAGGGTGCGGGAATTAAACAGCTGACTCCAGACGCCTGGGATCTCCTGGGCAACGGGGTGGCCCCAGAGTCAGCCTTGAGCTAGGCAGAGCAGCCATTGCCCTCCCTGGTCTGGTGCTTCCTGGGTGGAGTATAGGGACCCTGCAGGCCGGAGCCTGGTTATAGGTCCCATGGCAGTGTCGGGTCCAGGCTGGCTGGTCAATGTGCTGGGTACCTGAGCCCTGGAAAGTAGGCATGTGCCACACCTCCTCTCTCTGCCCACAGACTCTGGGGTTAGCTCTGTACCAGGTGTTACTGCAGTGTGGGCTCCATGGGAGTGGGACATGCTATGCACTAGATCAGGGGTCCTCAAACTTTTTAAACAGGGGGCCAATTCACTGTCCCTCAGACTGTTGGAGGGCCAGACTATAGTTTAAAAAAAAAACCATGAACAAATTTCTATGCACACTGCACATATCTTATTTTGAAGTAAAAAACAAAACAGGAACAAATACAATCACACCGCCTCATGTGGCCCGCGGGCCGCAGTTTGAGGACCTCCGTGAGGTCCCTGGACACAGGCTTTGCCAAAACCAACGACTCTGGGCAGCTCAGTGCAGGGCTATGCTTCACACAAGGTTATTAATCCCATTTCTCAGATGAGGAGGCTGAGGCCCAGGCTGCTGGAGTCAGGTGCAGCCCGTTGGCTTGCAGGCCTGAGCAGCGGCTTGATTTTCCCATCTGTGATGTGGGCGCCAGTTGGCCCACCTTGCAGGCTATTGTGAGGACTACTGATAAATGGGAGAGGCAGAGACCTGTGGCCAGGGCTGAGTTAATTTTGGGGAATCTTCTCAGTGCCACTCTGGGTGCACGAGTTAAAGGGGAAAGGCTTCCCTGACCCAGGGGCAATTACTGTACTGGGCTATTTCCAAATGCTCCGCTGGGGAATAGCCACCCCCAACACCCCAGCAGTGAGTATTTCCCAAGCTGGACTTGGAGGTATGTGATGGTATGCCCAGACTCAGGACCCACTGGCTGACGGACAGGGACCCACAGGTGGCTGGTGTGATGTAAGGACGTCCAGGTGGTGAAGAGAGGTGTTCTCCAGACTCACTGGCTCCTTGTCTTTGCCCTGTTTTGGGATGTCTTCCCTGGCCACCAAAATGAGGCCATGGCCTCGGCCGATTCCCTCTGTCTTCTTAGCACCAGCTTAGGACATGGTGAGGGCGGTGGGCCTGTACAGCCAGTGGCCTAGGTGTGCTAGACAGAGGAAAGCTGGATGGGTGGGCTTTTTCACAAAAGTAGGCAATTTGGATGGTGAGAGAGTCTTGGTATCACGATGAGGGGGTGGGCTTCAAAATGACAAGAGGGCACCAGGCAAGGGGCTTGCTGGTAACTGTTCAACAAAGCCCCAACTTGTAGTGTTAGCCATTTTCTGTGATGTAAATACTCCCAGGCTACCAGCTTGACTTCCCTGCCTGTGAACATGGGAAGGGGTGCACACTGGGGGCCTGAGAGGGGGCACACAAGCTGGTGTGAGCCCTCCTGCTGAACACTGGGGCAGGGGTGGGGTGGGTGTTGGCTAGTGTATGCAGCCGTGACCTCTTTGGAGACTCACATCTACATGGGGATAATAGAGTTTGTGGAGGCACTCAGTGGGTGGCAGGCCCTGCTGAAAGTGTGCAGATTTCCAGGTGGCATTTGACCAGAAGGGCTGAGCTGGGAGCGCCTAGGTTGGGGCTAGCAGAGAGCAATGATTATTTTCCTTAAGCCCTTGGGCTTGCCTTTGTTCCCCAAGGGACGCAGACCTGACAGTAGGTTGTAACCAGACCATGCATCTTGTTTCTCACATCTCATAGCCTCCCTGCCAGTGCTGTGCTGGATGCCTCCTACATGGTGCCTTCTTAGACCACCTCAGGGCCCTTTCTTAGCTGCCCTGCCTTCACTACTTCCACCCCCTTACTCTGGTCCCTGGCCTCCCTCCCTGCCCCTTTTCCCAGCACCTGCAGATGCAGCAGGGCAAGACAGGGCTAGAGTAGGAAGGCCTGCATCCCTAGGTTCTTGTCAGGTTCTTAACCTCTTGCCCCTCAGTTTCCGCACCTATAAGGTGGTTGCAGTGATAGGTCTACCTGGAAGGACAGGTGTGAGGATCAGTCACACGGGGTAAGCGCTGCTCAGGTGTATGCAGGAAACACCCCCTCCTGTCTTTCCTTCCCACCTGGACCCACCCCAGAGGAGGGCCTGGGTGGTTGCGTCTATTTCAGAGTTGAGTGGGGCATGGATGTGGGACACAGGTCCACAGGCCACCATCCTCTCTACAGACATCAGGACCCTCTTGCCCTTGCCCACCCAGGCCTGTCCCTCCCCCACAGCCCACTGGATTGGAGATACCCTTTTTGGGACAGGGCTGTGGTCAGGGTGAGTGCCAGGGTGGGGTGCTGGTCAGGGTTAGTGCCAGCATGCTCATGCTGGAGCCCACCTGCCAATTGGAGAGATTGGCCTCTAGGCTCCTCCCTCTTCGAGGAGTCCCAAGTGGAGGGCAGAGGGTCCTGGCGGGTATAGCCTACAGCTACCCTCAGCAGTGGATTCCAGGGGCTGTGACCCTGTCAGAGTGGGTAGGAGGGCCAGGGTAGATGATGGGGCCTATGGGATCTGAAGGCTGCATAGGAGTTTACCTGGCAGAGGGGGGGTGTGCATCCCCAATCCAGGGGATGCCTCAGGTCAAGCCCCCGAGAACCTCACTTTATCCCTTTGTGCTGGGCCAAGGCTGCTGTGCAGAAGACAACACAGAAAATACTCAGAGCTGTTCCTCCCTGCTGGGGGTACCCCTAAACACCTTAAAGGAAGCCATGCGTCTTCCACGAGGCTACTGCACACTGTCTCCCACTGGAGACGCTGCTGCACATGCGTCTTCCACGAGGCAGGCTGCACACTGCCTCCATGGCAGCCCCCTGGGGCTGAAGTGGAAGTGAGGCGCCACAGCTCTGCTGACCACTGACGTGATCACGCAGCTCAGGGCAGTGAAGGTGGGCCCTCAGGTGTGCCTTCCTCCTGGAGCCAGAGATGGTGCTGGGGGGCAGTGGCCTCTGCACACCACCTCCCCTCGGGTGTTCCAGCCTCCTCTGTGGCCCAGAGCACACGGGCCCTCCTGCGGCACACTGACTCCTCTTCAGGCACCTGCTGCAGATCTGGGGGTGTCCCTAGTCAGAGCTTATGCTTCTGGAAGGAGCTGAAGAAGTGCAGCGTAGTCAATGCTGGTGTCCCCACCGACCATCCTTGCTGGGGACATCAGGACCTGCCTGTCCTGGTCCACCCTGGCCTGTCCCTCCCCCAGAACCCACTGGGTTGGAGGAAGCAGGCTTGACCTGGTGTGTAGCCACTGGCCCCTGTGACTGTGTACCCACATGCCACATGGAGGTGGAGGTTTGGCAGGGCTTGGTCATTGCAGCACAAATGGGAGTGGCCTGTGGCCACGATTAACTCACGTATAGCACTCGGTTCATTTTAACTCGATTAATCCTCAAGAGGATTAATACCTCTGGGGTAAGTATTATCCCACTGTTTTATATCACCCTGTTTTATAAGCTGGGGAAGGGCCTAGGGGTAGTGATGTGCTCAGGGGGTTGCTGTGCCCGGAGAAGAACAGAAATCTGAATACTGGCTGTGCCTCCATTTGGGGAAGGGCCAGTGAATGGGCAGCTGAGGGTCCTGGTCATCTGGGTGGTGGTCCTCAGTGGGGTGGCTCTGAGCAGCCAGTCCAGCATTCTTTGTTCACTACTGAGCCAGCAAAACTTGAGCATCCACCATGTGTCTGCTCTGGTCTTTGTACAGGATAGGCCCAGCCCTGCCCCCGTGGAGCTGGTGGCCAAGTCGGGGCAGGCACACCCAAGGCTTACACACTCGCAGGACAGAGATCACGTCTGCTGACCGACAGGCCAGGAAGGCCCAGGATGGGCTGGCTTGGGTGCCACCCTGTGGGCACCAGCATACCCTCTCACTTGGGACAGAGGTGACCCATAACTAACTGATGGGCGAGTGTGCTGACCCAGTGAGCTGCCGCACATGTCCTGAGTCCACTGTGCCCTCTGAGGTTCCAGGCACTGAGGGTCCAAGACTGTGCTGTGCTCCCATGGACCCTGTCTTCAGGTGCCAGCCATGCTGGTGGGTGGGCTGAAGGCTGGCAGGTGTCTGAAGGCTCAGGGGATGAGCACTTAGTGTGTGTGGACTGTTGGTGGCTACTTTCCCAGGGGCTGGGCTGTCTTCTGCCATGCAGCTCTGGGAGACAGGGGTGAGAGCTCAGTTTTACATGCAGAGAAGCTGGAGCTCAGGGGATGGCCATGGGTCAGGTGTGCCAGGTCCTTCTTGACCATGTCCAGCAAGGCCTGCCCAGGGTGGAGTTGGGTGGAGAGGGCTGGGGTCCTGCCATGCCTGGCTTCTGTGATAAGCATGGTACAATGACTGCTTGGGTGAGTGGCCTCCTCAGCCCAGGCCTCACTTAGGAGCTCAGGGAGCTGAAGGTGAAGCTATGGTGCATGGCCCCCACAAACCCTGCAAGGCAGGTGGTAGGACAGGTGTTTGGACACAAGGACGCTGCTCACTTCCGGCCTCTGGATCCGTGTTCTTGTCTCTCACAGGCAGCAGCTGGCACGGGAGGATGCTGTCCTTCCCCTGAGAGCTGGATGGGGGTTTTGGGAAAAGTCATCCAGAGCCTGACCTCCCCCTCTTGTCTGTTCTCAGGCCTTGGTGCCACTAACTGCCTCTGTGTGCGGGGTCTGCCAGGTGCCTGCCTTTATTATGCACCTACTGTGAGCTCAGCTGTGCTTGGTTGCGTCTTGAATGAGCTGAGCCCTGGACTTGGGACCCTGGATGGTCAGTGCAGCCCAAGCGGAGAAGAAGGGGGTCTTCCTGGAGATACCAGGGCTGGAGCCCTTGGTCACAGAGGATGTGGTCAGGGACTGGTGGGGTCTCCTACGGGGTGGCCCTTAAGCCCCCAGTGTCTTTGCTCTGCTTCTGCAAACGAGAGCTCTGTTTGTAAATTGGGGATGCACCCTTGGTTGGTGCTGTTTGAGGTGCACACCCTCCTCAGAGATCTAATCCCCTAGGGAGCCCCCATTACTGATGTCCGCAGGTGGGAGGTGGGGAGCCCTCAGGGGAGAACTGGGGTGGCAGGGGCCATGAAGTGTTCTAGAGCAGGGGTAGTGGGACGGAGCGGAGTGCGTGGGATCAGGGTTCACTGGGGTGTGGTCCTGGGAGTGGAGGCTCAAGACGCAGGGTCTTGGGGGCCTTGGGCCCATGGCTGAGGGCTAAGGTACAAGGAAATCAGGGTCTGGCTGGGGAGACTCTTGCCTCAGTCTCCCTGGTTTTCCAAGCCTGGGCAGCCCAGGGATTCTTATTTGATGACAGGTCATTGTCTGGGAGGCTCTTCTCCTCCTGGGCCTCAGTTTCCCCTTCAGCTCAAAGGGCTGGACCCACTGTCTCCAGCTCTGCCAACCCCACCCCTTCCTGGGAGCTGTAGGAGCCTGTTCCCACAGCCTTGTTCTCACCCGCCTCGAAGACCCTGAAGCCAGGGCTAGCCCAGCTGGAGGAGGCGATGGACAGCCCTGCCCTGTCCCAGTCCTGTCCCCATCCCTGTTTCCTTCCCATGGGACTGGCGCTCTCGGCCACTCTCCTGGCCCTGGTCCCCTCCCACTGCTGGGACTCAGGCTTCCTGGAAGAGGCCCAGGAGGGCTCAAAGGACTCCTTGCCACTCTCCAGAGCCCCTATCTGCCTGCCCCATGTTCCTGTTACAGCCTCTTGGGTGTGCATGGTGGCTTCACCTGCCTGTCCACTCTGTCACCATCCCTGAGAGGGTGCCCCTTTCTCCTGGCACCCCCTCCCTACCATCTGTTATTGACGCCTGGAACACTGGCCCCTCCTCCCTCCCTTGCCTGGACCTAGGGCCCCTGCCAAGGCAAACATTTTCTCTCCTTTAATCTCCCTGTCTGGGGTCAGCTGCTGAGGTCCTTCCTTCTGGGCTTTGCTTCTTTCTGGCCAGCTGCCCAGAGGCCCATCTGCTGGGAATTGTCATGAGGAGCTCAGGGGGTCCCCGGGGGTGCCTGGGGCTCCCGGCTATCCCTTCCCACAGTGACCTCCCTGTCTCTTCCTCATGGCTCTAGGGAGCCACAAGACATAGCCCCAGCTCTGCCAAGCCTCTCTGGGTGACCTTGGCCCTGCCTCTGTCCTCCCTGGGCCTCAGTTTTCTTATTTGGAGAATGGGGAAATAGATGGAGACCACTAGCCCCAGGGGATGTGGGATTAAACAGAAGCCGGCAGCCTTGATGGCTGAGCTTCAGCCACCTGAGCCAGGCTGCCTGCTTCTGCTACCAAGACTTAAAGGGATGAACTGGATCATGGCAGAAATGCCCTTTACTCTCTCTTAGGTCTGTGACTTCGGCAAGGGCTGTCTACAGGTGCCTCAGTTTCTCTAATTGTCAGGTGGTGCTGTTGGGGCAGGAGCCATGGTGGGGGAAGGGAAACATTCCTACAGTGCTCTAAACATACAGTTACAGTTTTAATGGAAGATTTGGTGATATTTTGTAGTAATTCAAATGGGAAATCTCTAATTGCTGTGACTCTGGGCTTAATTTCACCAGAGAGGATGGGCTGCCTGTGCTGTTCTGCCTCTCACTGGAAACTTCTCTTGGTGTGAACTTGTCCCTGTGGCACCCTTGAGGCCTGGTGTCCAGGTCTGGATGGACCCTTGTTTATTACCTGGCCACCCCCAACCCCATGATGAGGCTGTGGATAGTCAGGGACGTGCATCTGGGCACCAGGGTAGTCTCTCTAGGTCCCATGCACAGAACCCTGGTCTAGATCAGAGGGTTGACGGTGTCCGGCCTCTCCTTGCAACCCTTGTTGTTCCTGTCCTGGCTGCTGTATTATGGCGTGGGGGATGCAGGCCTCTTGGGGGGGCTTCCAGACCTGCACTGTCCCCCATGGGGGCTGGCATTAGGCAGAGAGGTCCTGACTCTAGAGGTCCCAATGGGAACACAGGACATAGAGCAGTGGTCACCTTCCTGGAGCATGGGTCCCCAAGACTTGGAGGTTGTGGTGGGTTAGGAAAGGCACTCCCTTGCCAAGTAGTCAGGGTGGGCTTCTGGGGGCAGGTGGCATGGTGTGGAGGGAGGGGTGTATGCAGCCCCAGGAAGGGGCAAGCTGGGTTCAGGGCCTGAGGGAACAGCATGCTACATTGGCTCCTTCTGATTAGCTCAGGGCACCTCTTTGACCCTTGTGGTGACCTGTGGCAGCTGTTGTCACTACCCTGTGTCATAGGTGAGCAGCTTGTGTCTAAGGCTGGCACCTGCTCCAGAGGCGCAGTTGGGCAGTGGTGGTGCTGGGACGGAAGGCGGGCACTGTGACACCTGAACATCTGTGCATTGTGTCTCATGGAGTGGCCCAGGGCAGCGGTTGTCCCCTCCCTCACAGATGAGGCCAGACGGAGAGGAGCTCTCAGGGGCCGGGGTGCGGATGGGTGCTGTGCCTGCTTGGTTGGCAGGAGGCCCTGCTGCTGGTCTCTGGTGCAGCCTCCTGTCTGTGTTCATGGTCCCCTCTGTGGATGGGGCATGAGGGCCTCTGGGGGCACAGAGAGCGGGGGCTTTGTCTGCAGTGGGTGCTGTCGGCTTTGCCCTGCCTCCACTCGCCTTCGGCCTCCTGTGCCGGGCCATTCCCACGCTGCCCAGCCACGGGAAGCCATCTGGAGGCCTGTTTACCCCTCCCCCGCCTCCCTGGCAGGAAGTCACCGGAAGGGCTGTCCCGAGGGGCCTGTGCCTGTGAGGACAGCCAACAGTCCAGGGTCTGTGTGGTGGAGTCCCACCATGAAACACTCCAGTGCTGCTAGGGGGTGTGGGCTGGAGCATAGACTAAAGCAGCTGTCCATCTGTCCACCCCATCAGCTATCCATCCCCCTTAGGCCCCAGACCAGTTCCAGCAGGGCCAGATCCACGAGGATGCTTCAGCCAGGGTGGCCTGGGTGAGGTCAAAGCCCTTCCTCCAGCCCCATTGTCCTGCAGGTCCCTGACCTCACACCGACCACCCTGGGTGGGGCTGGGAGGGTGGGAGAGGGGTACAGGAAACGGGTGCAGCTCAGGGGCACTGGAGGCCACCGGGGGTGGGGTGGGGTGGGGTGGATCTGAGGCTGCAGGGTACAGAGTGCAGGCAGGGTCAGGGGCTCAGATTATGCCAGCAGGGGTGGTTGTGGCCCTGAAGACCTTCCTTTCTACCAGCTCCCCCAGCCCTCTGGCCTCTTCTCGGAGATCCCCCAGGGCCTCCCAGATCAACCTGCAGGCCTGGACATGCCTAGAGCAGGCTCTGGGCCCTGGACTTCTGCCTCTTGGGATGTGTTCAGCTGCCCTGGCATTTGTGACGGCCTCAGTGCCCGTTGACTGGCCTGAATGTGGCCGGCTGGGCTTGGGGCTGTTCCCACGGACACTGCCAGCTGGGCCTGCCTGACCCTAGGAGGAGCTTTGACCCTAGTGGGGCCTAGTGTCCTATGCTCTTGGCTGCCTTGTGCCTGTGCCGTCCTCCTGCCTTTAGGAGTTGGGTGGGCCCAGAGGGAAGACAGCCTCCCCCAGCCAGCCAGGGGGCCCACGGAGCAGCCCTGGTACAAGTGTTTCCTCTCTCCCCACCTCCCACATCTTTCCTGTACCCCCTCATCGCTGCTTCTCCCCACCCCTCCCTTCCAAAGGCTCTGGCCCAGGGTGCTTGTGGGCACAGCCCTCCTTGAGAGAGTGTTGGGGCTTCTGGGCCTGGTGAGTGTCCCCCCTGCCCGGCTCTCCTGATGAGGCAGTGAGTGTGGGAATTGGGGCTGCAGGGTCGAGGAACACACTGGTGGCCAGAGTGTGTCTGTTGGGATCCAGGCCAGGGCAGATGTTCCAGGGATATAGGTGGGTGAGATCAGGCAGACACACATGGCCCAGGAGGGTCACCACTTGGTCTCAAGTGTCGACTGACACCAGGCCCACTGTTCTGTGGCCCAGCCTCACAGCGGCCCTGGGGGTGGGTACCCCTGTTTTCAGGGACAGTGACAAGACTTAGGATCAGTTATTTCCCCATGGTCAGATAGGTAGAGCCAGGATAACCCCAAGTCTGAGTTGTGCCAGCCTCTGCACCCTGCCTGGTTACAAGACGCTACTTAACACGTCACAGGAAGGTGCATCCCTAGAAGGGTGGACTGCAGGTGGACTCATGCAGCCTGCAATGCTGCAGAAATGGAGGGGGCTGAGGGGCGTTGGGGGAGCACTGGTCTGAAATTCCAGAGCCTGGGGGGATGGCCATGGCCAGACTCAGTACGCCAGACCCTTCTCCTGGGCACAGTAAGTTCTCAAGTCATTGGTAGGTCCTTGGAAACTGGGACTTTAAACATATAAAGAAACCAACGTGACCACAGGCTAATTGATAGAAACAAGACATTGGTAGTTTCTGGGCATGTGTCTGGTCACAGGAACATTGCTGAACTTGTAAATAAGGACCCCAGAGGCTTCTAACACTGAAATAAATGTGAGCTATTCATACATTGAAGAAAGCCTAATAAAACAAGTCCGTGTAAGATGATTATCTAACTTTGGTGAATCAGTGAGCAACCAGTGGGAGGGGTACATTAATGAAAGAATAAGTGTTTGCAAAGTGAAAATTGTCAGAAGCACCTCCTTCTACAAACCAAAGGAGGTAGAGCTTTTGCCCCACATCGGTTCTTGCTGTGTACCGTATGATTGTCGTGTACTTTGACAAGAGTTTGTATTTACTTATTCATTCCTTTCCAACCTGCTTTTCCAGGTCAGGGTTTCAGGTGCAAGGTGGGACACAGTACATAGTGCCATCACAGGACACACACACATAGCCTGGGACAGTGCAGACATGCCAGTGAGCCGCACACGCACATCTCTGGGATGCAAGAGGAAGCCAGAGCACCCGGAGACAAGCCATACGGGAAGACACGGGGGCAGCGTGCATGCTGCACGAACAGTGGCCCATCTCCTGAAACTGAGCAGGCAGCGTTATTCTGGGACCTGCTGTGCCTTACTGATCGTGTAGGGTAAGATAGGACCCTCTTGGCTGCTCCCTGGTTTGGGGGGCAGGGGGTACAAACTGGGCTGAGAATGGGAGGTTCTTAAAGTGCTGGATATACCAGCTGGGGCAGGGCTTCTATCTGCTGAGGGCCTTTCTTCCTCTCATGCTTTTGCGGGAGTTGGGGGTCCCAAGATCTCTGGCCCCCACGAGGTCTACCCCTGGTTGCTGTGGCCGAATTCATTGTCAGGCCAGGACCTGAGCTGTTCTCATAAGCTCCCATGGACGCAGAGTACTGCTGTGGTGTCCAGGTGGTGTTCAGTAAGTGTGGGCTGCTGAGTGGGCCTCCACAAAGTGGGATGTGAGAGTTTTGGATGGACAGAGTGGAGCCCGGAGGGGTCCGAGGCAGGTGGACCTAGGTCAGCTGAGGCCTAGTGACAGAACACATAGGACCCTGTGGGCCATCCCTGAGGCCTCCTGAGCATGTCAGTAGGAGGGAGGGATGGTCCTCTCTGGGAAGGATGAAGGAGTCAGGCATGTGAAGAGGACATCAGGGCCCACAAAGGGCAGTGAGGTCTGGGGAGCACCCCTGGTGCTTGTGCTTAGAAGGGGACAACAGGTCAGTGTCCAGGGCACCTTGTGAATGGTCCCAGAGCCAACATGCAGTGTCTTTGTGGGGATTTGGCAGTACTCCATCCTTAGGGATCCTGGGTAGGTCTCCAGGAGGCAGCAGCCCTGAGTGGGCTTATTCCAGCCCTGAGCTCCTTCGACAGCTGTGGGGGCCACACAGCAGTTACATGTAAAGGGCATGAGTGGCACCTGGCACACAGGATGAAAGTCACCCTCACCACCAGTGGGACTCATTGCATGCGGCTGTCTGTGCTGCTGGGAGTATGTGAGGAGTAATTTAAAATGATGAGAATGCTCCTTCCATAAACTTTAAGTGGCAGGTTTGGCCCCATGTGTGAGGCGGGAGAGCCAGCACCACTGAATCAACATCCATCTGCCCATGTCCACAAGGTGGACAGACAGGTCACCAGCAGTCAGGGGAGCAGGGGCTGCCCAGAGGAGCAGGCAGGTCTTCCTTGCCCGCTGCCCAGGCCCAGGATTGCCTGGCAGTATTTCAGACCCTGGGCCACTCTGAGGGAGCAGTGTAGCTCTTGGTCCTGTATGTCCTGCTCCAGTTCATGTGGGCCGCATTCAGAAGTGACCCTCAGTTCTTTCTGGGTGTTGGGTATGGCCTGTTTTCTTTGGGGGCTCCCTGGCAATTTCGGTTAGGGCACCTGGCAGACCCTCCTCCCTCCAGGCCCTCCTGGTTCTCTGAGGTTGGAACTGGTTTTCTCTAAGATGACCTAAGCAGTGACTTTGAGTTGATCTATGTGGTGCCCTGGTCACTGTCTTGCTGAACCAGCCCCTAGGCCCTGGAGGGCTCAGGTAGGAAAGAACGGGCCTGCCAGTGGTCCTCCCTCACCCAAAGGGCCAGGCCTGGGCCTCATCTGCCAGTTGGAGATAGTTTTCTCTGCCCAGCCTTCCTCTTATGGGACAGTTAAATCACCGTGTTTAGACATGGCCTGGGCACCTAACTTGTGTGCCCAGGCCCTGTGGGAGAGAGGCTGGAGGGCTGATCCAAGAAGGGAGACCAAGGAAGCCAACAGTATGGGTGCAAGGTGGTGGGTGGGATGTTGGTTACTGAGCCTGGGAGGGACAGAGGCCATGAGCACAGCCAGTACAAAGCCTGGAGATGGGCAGGCTGGGGCAGAGCCGATTGAGGAGTGGTAGGAAGGCAGAGGCAGGGGGAGCAAGTTGTGTGACGATTTTAGGCTCTCCTGAGTGATGTGGGTGCAATGATCTGACTTAGGTGTCACTAGGCAGGGGTCAGGGGTGAAGGTACCCAAGGTGCTAGGTGGGGGCTGGCTCTGGGCTAATGCTCCCAGACTCCTTTCCATGCTAGGTGGCCTCACTCCGGAGCAGAGGGCCCAGGTGCCACCATCTCAACATCGACCACCCGTGGCTGCTCTCCTTTCCCACCTGGGGCTTCTGGGGACATTCCATTTTCCACCTTGCACTTGAATTGGTGATGTGCCTGGATGCAGATCTGTGGAGGCCTGTCCCTACTCTGCAGCCGTTCTGAGGAGCTGAGGAGACTGACTGTCAGGGGAGCAGTCTCTGCAGAGTCCTGGGCTCGCCTCCTTCCCAGCCCTCCTACCTCTGGGCCTTGGCCCAGACCAGACCGACCACCTCTGTCCAGGTGCTCTGTTGTTATACTGAGACAACTTGGGGTGTCTGTGCCCATGTGTGCAGACTCAGTGAAGACATGTGAGCCTGTAGATTTTGCTGGAGGCCCAGATGGCTTCTGTCTGGTGGAGAATGTGGCCCATGTGGTGGCTGTGCTGCCCGGTAGTACAACAACCACTCTGGCATCAGTTCCGCGGTGCTCGCTTTTAAGCTGTGCACACTCAGCCCTGGAATTCTGTGAGCTGGCTTCGCCTCCTGTGGTGCAGAATGAATTAAATAAATCTTGGCCTGTGTTCACTGTGTGTGTGAGGTTGTGCCTTTAACTTTAAGAAACACTTCGATAAACCTTTCCCACTGCTGAAAGCCCATCTCAGATGCTCCCTTCACCACTGGGCTTTCCCCAGGGCTGTGGGTATGGCATGGGCTAGGAGGGGTCTGAATTCTGCCCACCTGCCTTGTCACCACTGCCCACACTACTGCCTGGACTTCTGAGCCCCTGGTGCCGTGGTCCCTCTCCTGCCCATCCTCCCTTCCTCCCTTGATTTCTTGCACAGGTGGGTACACAGTCAAGACGCCACGAGCACACTGCCGGTAGGGTTAAACCTCCAGCACCCCGATGCCCATGGGGTCTCATCAGAATGGATGCTGTGGATGCCATGGCAATGTAACTCTCTTCTGCCCCTGCGATGTCCAGCATAGCCTCCTGACCCAGTCCCTGAGCGTAAAATTAAACCAGATCTGGAAATGGCCCAGATGTCCATTAACTGGGGGACAGGTAAATAAAATGTGGCCTATCCATGCCATGGAATATTAGCCAGGAAGAGGAAGGGAGCGTCAACTTGGGCTGTAGTGGGTGGACCTTGAAAATACCATGCTGGGAAAGGAGGTCCACACAGAAGGCCACATGGAGGCTGAGTCCATTCACATCACACTAGCACATCCACAGGGATGGAGCAGATGAGTGGCCGCCAGGGACAGGGGGAGGGGTGGGAGTGACTGCCTGTGGCACAGGGGTGTTTCTCTTTGGTGGTGATTACACAAAACTGGGAATACACTAAAAACACTGAATCGTATACTTTGATTTGGTTAAAATGGTGAATTTTATCTCAGTTAAGACAAACATGAAGGCAGCCCCTGGCCTGACAGGCTCTCTGCAGTCTTTAGGGTTAGTAGTCTTTTTCTCTGCCCCAGGGCTTCCAGCTTTGTGGGGACTTTCTTAGCTGTTGGGGACAGAGAGTGAAGCCAGCGATTGCACAGTCCTGGGGACGTGGTGGAAACTTGGTGCTGGAAGTGTAATGGAAGGGTCCTTTCCACTGCCCTTGGCAGGGCACCTTGCAGCCAGGGAATTTTTGTTGAGGGGACAAAGGAAGCTTAGGGACAAGGTGTAACACGACCCACCCTCCCCTGCGGTAACCCTTGCTGCCCTGTTTTCCTTGCTCATCTGAGTGGTCTGTTGGGTATTTGCTTCTGGAGGGGCTGCTGATCAGCTGGTTTCCTGAAGATCCCCAAGGCCTGGATGTGAAGGAAGTGCAGACTGAGGCCTCCGGGTCCCCAAGGTGCTGACCCTGGCTGCTGCCTTCCAAAGTCCTTGTGGGCCCTGCCAGAGAAGGCCTGGGAGCCACCACATCCTTCAGACCCGTGTGAATGTCCTGGCCACGGCACTGCCAAATAGGCCATGGTTCCTGGCCCTCGGGCTATCCTTGGGGGCCCTGGGGCTATCCTTGGGGGTCCTGGGTCTGTCCTTGGGGGCTCTGGGGCTGGCAGGGTAGAGACCAGCTCCTTAGGGCTCCCTTCGCCCTCAGATCCATCCTGTAGGTCACAGCTGTTCCATGGCAGCTATGTGTGTGGGGGAGCTGGGAGCTCCCAGGGCTGCACCCAGGCCTCTCTGCTGTGGACCTGCTGGCTGTGCCCCCGCCCCTTGCATGACCCTGCTGGCTACCCACAGCAATGTCCAGAGCCCCCAGGGGGCTGAAGGGAGGGCTTTAGATAGAGCAGGGCTCAGCCCAGCGCCAGGCTGGAAGAATATGCTCTGAACTGAGGACCTTCAGAAAGTTCATGTGGGTTTCTGGTCCTACTCAGGGTTCCCGGGCCCTCAGATGCATGGGAAAACCGTTTCCCTAGGTCACCTGGTTCTGATGGCTCCCTTCTTTCCTGGGAGTTGGCCAAGTGTTAAAGGTGCCCCATGCTGGGTTCTGATGGCTGCCTCCCAGGGCACACTGTGGGGCTGGCCAGGGGTCAGCGGTGAAGGTGCCACGGCTGGGTGCCTGGTGGTGCCTGCTAAGGGGGTCTCCCCTCCCTGAGGCTGGTGCCCACTTGGGCTGGGTATCCAGTTTGGTCTTGTCTGTTGTCATGGCAGCTGATGCCTGCAGCTAGGAGCTAATCTTCTATCTTCAAGCCACTGTCACTGGCTGAGATGAACATGGGTTGTGTGGGCTGGGTGGGGGGAGGTGACTGGGACTGGCAGACAGGACCATCAAAGCCCACAAGGTCTGCCTATCCTTTCTTCATACCCATATCCTTGGGCCTTTGAGGTTTCATTTCACCGATGGATGAGGCCCCTGCCTTAGAAAGGTGGTCACTGCCACATGAGCCAGCTTGGGAGGCTGAGGTTCTCCCATGCTCAAAGTTGGGAAGCTGGGGACATGGTGTTGCCCAGGTAGGGTTCCATGAGACACCCTCCTTGCTGGTGCTTGGTGTCACAAGCATTCTGAGACCTACCCTGAGGCCCTCTGTCTGTGGGCCAGTTAGGGTTCTAAGCAGGCCCCTGGGAAAGAGCTACCTCCACCCTGTGGGAGAACACCCGTAGCACTAGTGTGGAGCCCTAGCGAGCCTGGTGTTCTCCTGGCGCCTGTAGGGTCCCTGGCAGAGGGCTGTGAGTACTTGGGCAAGGCCTCTTGGAAAGCGAAGTGCTCCTTGGGACCTCAGGAGAGCACCAAGGGCAGGTTCATGAAGGCGCCTTCCAGGAACCCACCCTACAGATGAGCAAACTGAGGCACAGAAGGGTTGAGAGATACAGCCAACATCACATAACTCATCTTGGGGGGCCCCCGAGAGGAACTAGGCCAGCCTTTTGGGCTGGCAACCCTCTGTGAGGGGTGGGCTCTGAGGACAGTGGCCACAGACTGAGCAAGAATCTGAGGCAGACATGAGCTGGGCTACTGGGTGATGAGAGGGAGCTGTCCCCTTCCTTGCAGCTCCCTAGAGACCCCTCTGACCTCAGCTTTGAGCTGAGACTCTACATTGGGGTGATGGGATGAGTTTCATGTCCTCTCTGAGCCTTGGGTGGCTGCAAGCTTGTGGGAGAGTGCAAGGAGCCCTGGCTGCAGGCTGCTCCTAGCAAGGCCTGCACTAGTAGCTCTGGGGGTGTGGGGTGTTGGGGATGCCTGTGTGTACCCAGCAGTGCCTTGGCCCAGAGCAGCTGCAGACGGTGAGCAGAGGCCCATTCACTGAGCCCCCTTTCCATGTCAGGGACTAGGTCTGGTTCTTTGTCTACCCAAGGGCCCAGCACAGGGCTTGGTACATCCTGATGGCCTCTAAGTGCCAGTGGCATGAACATGAAATTAGCCTGCCAGTGGCATGGGGTGTGCTCTTGGAGAGGGAAGCAGCTCAAGAGAGGAAAGGCCACCAGTGTAGGGTCCCCCAGCTGGCTCTTGGCGTCTTGGGGAACTGCTGGCCACTTGGGCACAAACTTGCCTTGCTGGATGTTGGCTGCCCCTGTGCCCTGGACCTTTGGGGGTGCTGGGACTATATCTCACTACCAGGCCAGTCCAGAAATAGCTGTGACCTTCTGCAGCCAGTTTGGCAGTGGCCGGGCCTGGAGGCCTACGTGCACTTGGGGGAGTCCCCTCACCGTGCTGGGGCTGGATATTTTGGATATGGCCTCCCAAGGCCAGGTCAGAGCTCTTTCCCGCGGTTCCTGTAGGCCTCTCTGACGTGTGTCCACCAGAGGTTTGGCCAGTGGCCCTGGCTAACTCTGAGATCTCAAGCCTCCTTCCCGCCTGCCTGACCCAGAGGCTCTGGGGTCTGGGCAGGACAGGGGATCCTGGGGACTGAAGCAAGCACGGGATGACCAGGCCTCTTGTTACCCTGACACAGAATGAAGGGCCTGGATGTTTTAAGGAGAAAATGTGCAGAAAGTGCCCACCCTGTGCTAGCTCTGACTCTCATCTCAGCCCCTGAAAGCTGTCACAGACTGTGTGACCTAAGCCTTCATCCATAAAATGGGGTGGTGGGTGGGTTCCATGATGCTCTGAGGATGAACATGGGGGCCTGTGCTGAGGGCACCCTGTGAGGCCTTCCCCTCCTTTCACAGGGCCTAGAACTGGCCTTGGGGAGGGGATACTATGAAGTCTATGGGGGTGGTGAACTGGGTAGTGGCTAAGCAGGGATTTGGGCCATGGGGGGCTCATAAGCCTGGGTTCCAGGCAGGCCACAGTCTCCTTTCCTATGACATGGCACAGGCACACACGTGTGCTGCCTGTCCAGTGCCATCTGGGTGTGGTGCTGAGTAGATGAGGCCCCAAGATCCAGCCACCTTCAGGGACCACAAGTTTCCTTGATACCCTGCTGACACAGTCCTGCCATGGAGGGAAAGGCCAGCTGCTCCCCACATCTCAAGTGAGCGCAGGTGGCTGGGTGGGTGGGGGCAGGGGCAGTGGCTGCCTTGCCCGAGGGTGGAACTCCTCAGGTGAGGGTACTGGGTAGGATTGGCCCCCTGAGCCTAGGGTAGGACACCCCAGGAGCAGCAGAGAGGTACTGCGTGCTGATGGCCCTCAGGGGTCATCCCCTGTACTGTCCAGGAATCTTGAGATAGAACCATGGCTGCTTCTCTGTGGAGGGGGGGCCGTGGTCCCATGGCCTGGCTCAGTTCACACATTGACTCTGCAGAAAAGGGGCTTAGCTCAAACCCTCTGCATGGCACCTGTGTCCCCCCCTTGTCCTGTTGACCTCTGGGATGATCATATCAGGTGTACAAGGTGTAGTCCCTGTGTGTTCTTACCTGGTGATAGTTTGTAATCCTTGTTTGTGCTGGCAAACTCAGGAGAGGGGCCCAAATGCATGGGGCCTCCTTGGTTCCCAGTGGGCGTCACTCAGTGCTGCCTTGTGCCCTTACCAATAAGGACCTCTCTGGGGCCTCTGACTGACCTTGGTGAGTGACAGGTCTCCTGAGCAGCCTCCTTCTGGCCAGCAGGAATGACTATGAGGCCATATGGCCTCTTTGGAGGGCTAGAGAACCCTCCCTAGTTCTCTGAAGCCCAGCCTGGGGGCTCCGTTCCTGCCTTGGGGCCCACTGTATCTGCTGAGGGTCCACTGCGTGGTCATGTATATGTGTGTATGCATATGTGTATGTGTGTGGGTATATGTGTACTTGTGTATGCGTATGTGTATACATATATGTGTGTATGTGTGGGGGTATAGGTTTGCATGTGTATGTACATATGTGCATGCATGTGTGTACATGTACATGTTGTAGATGTGTGAGTGTATATGTACATGTGTACATGTGTATGTGTGTGCATGTGTGTATGTGTATTTGTATATATGCATGTATGTGTGTATGTATATATCTGTACACGTATGTGTATGTGTGTATGCATGTATGTATATGTGGGGGGCATAGGATGGATAGGGCCTTTGCCTGGTGAGCTGGGGGGGGGGGGCGGCGGCCCTGAGCTCTTTGGGAGGACAGATCAAGGGCCTTTTGGTCCCTGGCAGGAGCTCAGGGCCTGAGGCAGGATGAGGCCTCTTTCAGGGGTGATTAGCTCCAAGTGGACCAGTGAAACTCCAAGCCCTTTGGGACACTATGTCCATTTCTGGGTACTGGCCTTTAGGGGCCTTGGAAACATGGGTGGCACAGTGCCAGCAGTTGGCAGCAGCCTGAATGGGGCCCAGGGGGAAAGCACCAGGGTTGTAGGCATGCAGGCCTAATGCTGAGGCCAGGGCAGGCTGCTCCTGTCTAGAATTCTAGAACTGCAGACTTCCCTCCCAGCACCCCATACTGTAGCTGCCAGCACTTACTGGAAGCTGCTGTCATCATCTCATGACTAGAACTCTGAGACTGGAGGCTACAAACAGGGAGGCTTGGGGGCAAGGGGGTCCAGGGCCGGCCAGCCATGTGTGCTAATGCAGGTGGAGGCCCTTGTCCATGTGTGGGAACCTGCATGTAACAAAGGATGTGTTTTGGAAACACCCATGAGTCTAGCCGGGTCTGTTCCATGACCAGTCTGCTACCACAAGGAGGGCAGTGCCTGGCCCAGGGCACTGCCCCCCAGGTAGCAAGGCAAAGACCCTGGACCTCAAAGTGGTGGACACTTCATCTTGGTGTGGAGATCCCTAGCAGTGCAGGGGTGAGAGACGTCATCTTCTCCAATCCCAATTCCATTTCCAGGCAAGATGGGAGATGGAAGTGTAGACTGGTGGCCATCGAGGGCAAAGGTGGTGGAGCTCATGGTAACTCTGGGGGCTCTGGTGGGCACTGTGGTGCTAGGCTGCTGCAGGGGGACAGGGTTCCCATCTTCCTGGCATAGGGATCTGGTCAGGTCATTCCTTTTTGTGGCATGTGTGTGCACGCACATTTCTGTGTTCGTGTCAGTGTGTGATCACCAGAGTTCCGCTCTGGGCAGTATCCACACTGGGTTCTCAGTCACCCTGGGAGGTGGGAATGAGCACAGGTCTGGGAGTCCTGTGTGAGCTGCTGCTTGGCCCCCTGTTGTGGAGCTGTCTGTCCATGTGCTGTTGTCTGGGAGCCCAGTGTGGCAGGTGATCCCAAACAGACCTGGCTTCTGAGACTGTCCCAGAAAGGAGCTACATAGTGGTGGAAGGCGGCTTGGGCAAGGGGGGTGTTCATGCAGGAGGAGGCTGGAAGAGGTGGCTCTGCAGGGAGGAGAAGGGCGACTGGACAAAGCACAACAGAAGCAGAGGCCCGGGGGCAGGTGTGAGTCATAGCACCTGGCAGGGGCAACAGTAGGTGCCTGGATTAGGAGGCAAGGTGGCTTGGTAGGTGGCTGAGGAGTGCCTGATCACTGGGTCCTTGGGAAGGGCCTCCAGCTGGGCTAGGGTGATGGTGGGTAGCTAGTAGGTAGCCAGTGGGGAGTCAGGGGTGTGTGGCTAGCGGAGCCTTAGTAGGGGTAGATGGGGGGTGGTCGGCCCTCCTAGAGCTAGGATTTGCCCCATTGTTCCCCTGGCGGGAGCAAGGATAAACATGGACTTCTGGGTGGCCTCTCTCTGCCTCAAGAGGTACAGTCCTGGGAGCTGGGTTGAACTGAGATCCCCACACCTCCGGAGGGTGAGGGAGGAGGGCTCCACCCCTTGGATAGCTCCAGGGCTGGGGTAGCATCCTGACGGGGGAGGGGCAAGTGACCCAGGCCTGGGAGGCAGGAACAGTCCCTCCCCCACTGGTGGGGTTCCCACTTCCTGCGGAAGGAACTATGTTAGCGCTGCTGGTGGGGGTTAGTTGGGGGGGGGGACCTGGAGCCAGGCCTGGGTGGGGTCATTAAAGCAGCTGCTCTGCCTACTGTCTCCCTTGGCTTCCTCCTGGAGGAAATGGGGACAACAGGCTCAATTGAGGGCCTAGGAGCCCTAAACCTGGCTGCTCTATGGAGGAGTGTCCAGAGGCCTGGACCCTGGGCTGCTCTCTGGAGGAGAGAGTCCAGAGGCCTGGCGCCAGGAGAGTACTAGGGCTACTCAGGTGCCGAGGGCTGGGGGTGTCTCTGGGTGAAAGGGTGGGACTGGCCAGGCCTCACCACCCCCCATCCTAAGGAGTGGGCCCTAGAACTCCTTTCAGTCTGCAGCAGGCCATGGGAGACAGAGAAGCCCCTAAGCTGTCCCATCGCCAGCTGCAGGGCCTGGGCCTTGGCACCGCCCTCCTGCCCCTCCCGCTGGCTCCCGTGGTTACCGGGCTCCGGGGATGCCCTGCCCCCCGCGGCCTCGCGGCCCCGCCCCCCCCGCCCCAGCTGCCAGGGCTCTCCGGGATGGGATCCGCCAGGGCTCCACGCGCGGGTCGCGCTGGCCCTTTGACGTGCGCGGGGGCGGGCCCGACGCGCTTAAAGCTGGCGGCAGCGCAGCAACGCCGTCGGGAGCGCCGAGGACCCGCCCGCGGTGAGTGTCGCGGGCCCTGGGCGGGCACGGCCCAGGCAGACCCGTGCCGGGCGGGAGCCGCGGTCGCTAGTCTATTGGGTGGGGCGAGGGCGCCGCCCTGGCGGTGGGACCTTTTCCCTCCGGAATTCGAGTAGGACCCGGCCGCTGCCGCGGGGTCCAGCCCTGCTCTGTGTGTGGCTCGGTGTTAACCACCTGCAGGGGGCTGGCTCGCGGGCCACAGTGTCAGAAGGCAGGGGGACCTCAGTGCAGAGCAGGGACTGGGGGCCGTCCTGGGGCCGTCCGGAGCCCAGCCGTCGCTGAGCCCCTCTGCCTGGGTCCTGCTTTGTTCAATGAGGGTGACCTCGCAGCTAGGTGTTGTCACCTACCATCGCTCCTTTCACTGAAGAGGGGCCGTGAACCATCGCTGGGACCTCAAGCGTGGTCCAGAGCTAGTGGAGCAGCCCAGTTATGTGCGTGCCCTTGGGGGTGCTGTGGGACTGGAACCTCCTGGCCATGTGGGCGTGTGGTTGGCCTGGACACTGTGGGAGGTGGGGATTTTGACCGAACTTTCCAGCTCAGGTGTAGACCCTACACGGTTGTCTTTGATCCCTACAGCACCCAGTGGGGCTGCTGAACACCACCGGGCAAAATGAGTCAGTGTGTGTGTGGGGGTCAGAGCTGCAGACCCCCCCCCCCCCAATAAATGGAGGAGCCCTGTGATCTCTGTGACACATTTTCAGGGTTTGTCCAAAAGTGGGTTCTCCCTTGGGGACTTTCATCATTAGTATTTACTGTTGGTAGATGGCAACTTAGATGGCCCTCTGTCATCTTGGACTTTAAGAACTCTCTGCAAGGTTTTGAAGGATTGTTGGCTTTCCAGGCTGTCATAACTGTGTGCAAAGCCAGACTCCCTGGTGTTTTGTGGGGCTTAGTGGCCGAATTTGGTGTGGGCCTCCTGCCATCTGCCTTGGCTGTTCTGCAGGCCTCCATATGCATTTTAGACCGTCCCCTGAGGTTTGTGGGATCTGTCAGGGTGGAAGAGTAGGAGCCCTGGGCTTGGAACTCTGTAGAGCCAGGTTCAGGCGGCCGTGCTCTGCCTCTGTGAAAGGGGCTTCAGAGGGGCACAAAAAGGCTCTGAGCCGCCAGGGGGGACAGACGTTGGTACCTGCTGTTCTTGGGGCATGGGGGCCCATGCCACATTTGGGGGGGGCCCACATCTCTGCCTGAAGGCCACCTCCTGCAAGAGGGCTCTGTGACTACTCCCTCCAGTGGTGACTGCTGTGATCCTGTGCCTGCTTGTTGTGTGTCCCCTCTCCTCCTCCCAGATAGTGCTCCCTGAGGGTAGGTGTTAGGCTTTGTTCACTCTGACCCCACCCAGTGCCTGCCATGGGGCCTGGTGTCCAGATGGCGTTTAATAGGTACACATATGAATGGAAATTTGGTGTGGGAGACCTGGGCACTGAGGACACCTGTGGGGTCCCTGGAGGCAGAGAGACGCTGGCCTGGTCTTAAGTGTGAGTAGTAGTATCCAGGGGCATTCCGGACAGAGAAGACAGAGTGTCTGGAGCTATGAATCTTACAGCTTCTTCTCACCTGCCACCAGTGGGCCAGGCTGAAAGCTAGAACTTGGTTTTATAGGCTATAGGGAGCCATGGAAGGTATGTGAGCAGTGGCAGGGTGGGGGCCCCCAGTCTATCTCCAGGCCTGAGCCAGACCCCCGTGGGAGATGGCTTACTGTTTGGGTAGGTAAATGACACAGGCCCTGATCCTCAGACCTGTCTGGACTGGAGGGGAATGCACAGTCATCAAACTTGAAGTGAGCTGCTGTCTGGACACACAGACGGCATCCCTTGATACCTACCCTGGCCGGAAGAGTGGACTGGATGGTTCAGTGGGGGTGAGGGAGAGAGAAGGGAGGGGTGGATGACTGGAGACTCTGACCAGGTACGGGAGGACAGAGGCACCCAGGGGCCCCTTGGGAGTCCCCTTTCACTGTGGCAGGGGCAGGGCTGCAGGTGGATGTCCTGCAAGGGCAAATCTGTGCTTTCCTGTGTGGTTTCCAGTCTGGGATCCTGAGTTTCCTGGGGGGGAGGGGGCTCGAATGTTGGGAAGGAGGGGTGCTTAATGACAAGGGTGTGAGGCCCTGAAACCTGGCTCACAGGAGGTGGGTGCCAAGGGCACTTGGCTTAGAAGGCCTCCAGGTCCGAGTGGCCTGTTCCTTACTGGAGTTGAGCTGAGACTGGAGGAGAGGAGGCAGCGAGCTCCTCTCTGGAGTTTGGGGATGGTATTGGTGACACTAATAGCCAACACTCTAGTCCTGTCCTAGGCCCTGTCTTGAGCACTTCTCATGACTCAATTCTTTATTTCTGAATGCTTTGTAAGGGAGTAACTGTTGTTACCCCTTTTACAAATGAGGGAACTGGGGCACAGAGTATAACTGTCCCACCTTACCCTTAGTGATGCCCAGAGGAGATGCTGCCTGAGCTAGAGCCTGAGGAAATGGGCTCAATGGGACCAAAGGGCCTGGCTGTGGAGAGCTGTGTGGCTAAAGGCTGGGAGATGGGGGTGTGTGTGGCTTGGTGCCCTTGGCTGGGCCAGAGGTAGGGAGACAGCAGGGGGAGTGGAACCTGGTCCAGCAGCCTGGGGCGGGGGTGTCCCAGCTGTGAGCCAGGCAGCCCACATTCTAACCCTGTACATGAGAGCCTGGGAAACTGAGGCACAGGTTGAAGTGGGGTCTCTTTGAGGAGTCCAAGTGACTCAGCCCTGGGATGATGTGACCCCTGACTCAGTAGTGATGGCTGTATATGGGGACACAGCACTGTGTGTGGTGGACATCTGTGAAGCAGCTTCCCAGGGTGTGGGGGTACAGCCAGGAAGCCAGCCTGGAAGGAAGGACGGGGCAGGCAGCCTTTATGCGTGTTTTGCTGATTTATTTCCCTGTATCTCCCAAGTTTAGCCCAGTACCTGGGACTGGAAGGTACTTAATATTTGTCATATTGGGTGAATGACTGTGACAAATATTATTTTCCTTTTCCCATTGGTGGGAGTCCTGAGAGGGGTATGCTGGTGGCAGAGCCAACGTAAGCCTTGGGGAAGGGGAGGGCAGTGTAGGGAGTTGGCATCTTGGGCAGGGTGGTGGAGTACGTGGCGGGGTTTGCCCTGGGTGCTGCCCCCACGTGCCACAGGGCTTGGGTGTGGGCCATAGCCAGCGTAGCACCAGGGGATGTCGTAGGTGACCTGGTTGCCAGTGGCCCCTGGGTTGCCTTCCAGCCACTGACAGCCCCCATTTCTGTTCCCCATCTCAGGCCCCCAGGCAGGGGAGGTAGCTTGTCTGCTCTGCTACCAGGTAGGTTTGTGGGGTGGCAGAACAAGCACTTGAAAAGTTCAAGTGCACACACCTGAGGGTCCTGCTGCCTCTGGCTGTACCTCAGTTTCCTCAGACAGAAGCCCCGTCTTCCAGCTGTTAGTGCTCATTGCCTCCTTTGTCCCCTGAGACCCTAGCAAGGCAGGGTCTTGTTGTACCTTTTACAGGGGAGAAACTGGGGCGCAGAGGGAAGAAGTGGTCATAGGCAGCACTGCGTCTGCCTGTGGGTCTGTGTAAGCCCAGAGACTGGTCTAACCAGCATGGTTTGGAGTAACCCTGTGAGAAGGATGGTGCTCCTCCTTGTCCCTTGCTCCCTCCTCCCCCCAGTGGCTCTGGTCATACTGGAGGGAGGCTTGGTATTAAGTACCTGCTCAGGAAGCTCAGGGCAGGCCTGGCAGGGTCTGAATGGCACAAGGTCCTGGAAACCATGGTGCCTGGTGGGCCTCACCCTGCTGCTTGCCTGGCTGGCCCAATGACAGTGCAGCCTGGCCCACAATCATGCCAAGTGCCCATCTGTGTGCTTGCCCATGGAAGTGACAATTATAACCCCCAGCTCTGTGTGGAGCTGCAGCCTGCCAGGCAGTGTTGGTGGCTGGCGGCATGCAAGGGTGGCCTGTGTGTGTGTGGTGGGGGTAGGTGGGCCACCTGGATTGGAAAGTCAGTGCCTTGTAGCCGTGTGTGGTGAGGGTGGCCTGTGTGGCCCTGGAGGGGCAGTGGCTGCATGCAGAGTAGTATCCACGCAGCATACTTGTCTCGAGAGCCCCAGCAGGGAGAACAGGTGCCTGCCCAGTGGAAACCCAAGCCTGTTCTCAGCAGCTTTGCTTCCAGGTTGCACTCCAGGCATCCTATGCCTGGCTCAGAGCTGGCACCACCTCAGAAAGTGGCTTTTCTCTCTGGCAGTGTCTCTGTCTATAGGGATGGCCACAGCCTCCAGAGTGGGCTGGTGTTGGCCTGGGTTGCACAGGGAGTCAGGGCAGTGGGTCAAGCCTTGATGTGAGACTCCAGCAGCAGACATATGCCTGCCTCTCCCTCTGGTCAGCTCCTCTGGGAAGCCTTCTCTGACCCCCTGCCCTCCAGATCAGTTCCAACCTGGGGCTTTTTCTACTTAGGGGCTTTCCCTATCCCAGTAATGGGTGCTCAGGAAATAGTAGAGAGGGACTGAGAACTTGGAGAGGTGCCCGAAGGCACAAGGGCTGGCAATGAGTAGTGAGCTTCCCATCTCCAGAGGTGTGCAAACTGGGGGATTAGGTGGTGTGGGTGACCTTTGAGTTTCCTCCTGAGATCCTGTGATGGGTTCTGGATGTTTCCCAGATCTGGACCTCTGCCTGGAACGTTGGGTCATTTGTTCCTTCCACAAACAAGTGGGAGCCCTCTTGGTGCCAGGGCCTGTTTGGGAGGTGGGGTGGAACTGAGGCCCTCACAGTCCCTCTTCCAGTCAGGGCTGCCTTCTCTGGGGTGGGACACTGTGCTCTGAAGGGCATGTGGCCCAAAGGACAGGAATTAGGAGAGGTGCTGGGGGAGGGGGGTTGGTGAGGGGGCTGGACCCTCAGGGCAGGGGGCATGAGGGCTCTGGGTCTGTTTCCTAGGGGATTGGGCTTGGCCTGCTTGGGTCTCCCTTCTTGGCCCCCCTAGCAATGGACAGACTTGGGCTCGCTCTGGGAGGGTTCCAGGAACAGCTCCTGCTCCAATATAAATAGACTTCTCCGAAAGGCTTGGGGCTGTGCCAGCTGAAGCAGGTGCCCCCCAGACCTGGCCAGAGGGCCCCAGACAAGGGAGTGGAGGTCAGGGGAGTGAGGATGTTGGGAGCCCACATTTGCAGCCCCAGCAGCATGGCGCACCCTCTGTCCTGGTCACGGTATCACAGAACTTGATGGGACCTTTCCCTAAGACTCCCCTTTTACAGATGAGGAAACAGAGGCTGAGGTGGAGGAGCAGCTTTCCCCGGGGGTTCTGTGTCCTAGAGGTGGGGGTAGGGACAAGTAGGATGTTTGGGTGTCAGCAAAACTCAGCTCCAGCTGTGGTTCTTTTTGCTTCCTGGTTGTGTGACTTGGGCAAGTTGCTCAATTTCTCTGAGCTGCTGTGTTTTATCATTACACGGTGATGTTCATGGGATGCAGCATCTGGCAGTGTCCTTAGAAAGGTTGAGGTGGAAGATTGCTAGGGCAGTAAGTGCCTAGACCTGACCCTTCCAGGAGCTGCTGCTGGAGGTGGTGCTCTGAGAGCGCTGGAGTGGGAGTCAGGGGTAGGAGTACCTGCTGGGGAGCTAATGCTGGTACGGGCTCTCTGAGCAGTGGGCAAGGCTATCTGGCTATGGTGCCCATGAGTGGGGTCTCCTGAGGGATCTCCAGCCTAGACACATCCATGTCCATTGGGGGACAGGAGGAGGCATGGCTGTGCCATGCTGGGCTGTTGGAGATACTCTCTGGATATGTGTGTGGGGGGGAGGCTAGGAGAGGCTGTGTTCTTGGCGGGGACCCTGGCCAGCCTGCTTCTGCCTGCCCTCACCCCAGGCACTAACCACTGATTGCCAGGACCAGGCTGTCTGCGGGCCTGGTTCCCAGAGGGGTAAAGCCTCCAGGACTGTTTGCTGAGGGCCCTACCCGCCTGCTCTGAGGGCCTCTGAGTGCAGGGCAGGTACAGAGATGACCTGGATGCCAGGCTCCACTCTTGGGGCTCGTAGCCCAGGGAGCATGTGAGGTTCCAGACACAGTCCTCCTGGGATGCAAAGCCGGGAGCCCTCTGGTGGGGGCAGGTCAGGAATCTCAGGGAGCATTTTGCTTGGGAGGGCTTCATGGGAGCGGGGCTAAGCGGTTCTGCTCCCTAGCGGAACCCTGCCTGCTGGTGTGACCCTGAGGATGTTCCTATTCTTGGTGCCTCAGTTTCCTCATCTGTATGCTGGGGGTGTGTGAGAGTCGCCACCTTGAAGGGGTGCTCTGTAAACGGAGTCCTTGGGCTGTGAGGTTGGTGAGCTGGGCAGGGATCTGAACAGGGTCACTCAGGGCCACCCTGATCCTTTTGTGTCAGCGCCTATCACCCACCTCCACAGAGGCACCGCAGAGGCATTTTCACCTCCAGAGTTTGGTGGGTCCCTCCGGGCATCTGGCTGGGTGCCCTGCCCTGCATCCCGAACACCGAGCAGCCCCCTCCTCTCCACCAAGGGGAGGGATGTGAGGGCCAGGAGGGTTCTAGGGAGCACAGGAGGTGGTGCCTGGGGCAGCCTTGGGCTGGCCTTTCCCACCATGAGGGTGCTTCCTCTTGGTCAGGTCTCTCTGCCGCAGGCGGCTATATTTGGGTGGTGGTGTGGGAGCCACCGGGCAGGTCGCCTGCAGGTCACTGCCCCCCTTGCAACCCACAGGCGCTATAAATAGCCCCAGGCAGCAGCAGCATCAGTATAGCCAGAGCCAGCGCCTGCTGCAGGAAGGTGCCCGCCAGACCAGCCCAGGCCAGCTCACCGGCACTGCTGCTCTGGTGAGCCTGGGCGGGGAGACCCCTGTGCCCCCAGTTCTTCCCATGGAGCGTCTTCACCTCGTCCAGGACCCCACCGACTCCTGGGCCTCCACCCTACCGGTCCTGTAGGGACCCGCTCTGAAGCATGCTGATTCAGTGTCAACTGGGATGAGGGTGGGAGCCTCCCTGAACCTCCTCCTATGCACTGGGGTTCAGTGTCCTTCCTGTCTCCTACACCTGAGGCTGAAGGACCCCCTGAAATAGGTGCCTGGTGTGGCTTGGCCTGCTTCCTCACTTGGGTCACCCAGCCAAACACTGGAGGGACAGAGGTGGGCCCTCCTGTAAAGGGTGTTGAGACGATGGCTGCTCTGGCACTAGCAAAGGGATCTGTGCCCGCTGGCCCCAGTCCGGGTCAGGATCCCAGGAACGAAGCTAAAGGGGTAGCAGCCTGAGAGCCTGAAAGAAGGAAGGTTCCAGCAGGGCTCTTGTGGCACGGTGGGGTGGGGTGGGGCTGGTAGCAGCAGAGAGGCTGAAACAATTCTGGTCTCCTGACTAATTGGGGTGAGCCAGCCTGTACCCATTTCACAGACAGGGAGCCTGAGGCCTAGTCTTCAGTGAGTGTTTGCTGCCCATCCCTGGTGGTTCTGGCTCTGCCCAGACTTGGAGCTGATGGGCTTTGGAAGGTGATGAGATAGGCCTTGGATGCCCACAGTGGGACCACAGGCCTTGTGTTAGCCCTGCCTGGGGGCAGTGCAGGGTTCCATCAGGCCGGAGCTCCCCTTTCACCCTTGCGCTCTGGGCCCTACTCATTGAGCTCACTGAGGGTGGTGTGGGTGTGGAGGGGGCTTCTTCCTGGGGAGTAGCTACCAGGCAGAGTTTGGCCATGTGGGGCAGGAGAGTCAGACATAACTGCTTTGCTCTAACCTGGCGGTGGGGGACCCCAGACTGCAGAGACAAGTGGGGTGTGTAACAGGACCCCAGCCCACCTGGTCCAGCTTCCACCTAGACCCCTGATCCCATTCTTCCAGCGTGAGCTCTGACTGCTGACCACAGCCCACTCTAAGCCCCAATCTCTGGAGATACGTGACATCCTGAGGTCTTAGGTGGGCCGTAGTGTGGGGTGTAGACCCTCAGTCCTGAAGCATTTTCCAGGGGTGCTGGACAACAGAGCCAGGCATGTTGTCCACAAGGTCTCCCCAGGTCCCCAGCCTAAGGGAGAGCCCCCCCATGCTGTGGCTTCTTGGGCTTCTTTTCCTTCTTCATTTCTGTAAACATGAGCTCAGCTCCCGCACATGAGCATACACACACACATGCGTGTGCACTTAGGGACATTCTGCCTCCCCAGGAGGGACCAGCTATTTGTGTGCTGTGAGGACCTGGTGGCCCCCTCACCTGTACCCTCACAGGCTGTGCTTGCAGGGTGGGGCCTGGCCGGACTAGGGGTAGGATTCCTTCCCTCGCTGTTTACCTCCTTCTGGGGTCCTTCCATTGTAAGCCTCTCAGGACCATGCAAGGGACAGAATGCCTACCCTGAGCCTGTGAGTGCTGGCTGTTGCCCGGGGTGCGGCAGACGGGCAAATGAGGAGCCCCCACCGTCCTGTGCAGCCTCAGTCCTGGGCGGTGGGGCCTGTGGCTCTGGCTCCTGGCTAGCAGTGGTAGCTGGCTGCTCTGAGAATGGGGTCCCAGCCTGTGCCCCTCCTGCACCCAGGCTGAGGTTCTGGAGGCACAGCCTGCGTGGCAGGCAGCTGCAAAAAGGGCACTGGGGTAGGGCAAAAGTAAGGAGAGGTAGGCAACACAGCACTTTGCCAGGTGGGGCCCATGAGGTTCTCCTTTCTCAGGCAGAGAGAGGGAGGAAGGGACAGTGAGCAGATAAGAGTGGTGGGGTGGGGCTTGGGTTGTGTCCAGTGGTTAGAGGGTCAGCGGGCTCCTGGGTTGTAGCTGGGGAGCCTTGAGATTATCTTATCTGGGCCTTCATTGTGCAGATGGGGTAAGTGTGGTCCAGAGAGGCCAGTGACATGCCCAAGGTCTGCTAGCCTTGCTGTGTATGGTAGGAAGGCTGGGCCCTTCTGGGACCCACTACCTGCGACCTTGGTAGTCATGAGACCTAGCATCTTGTCACAGTGTGAGCCCACTCCTGGCTACCTGTGTTATCACCACCTCAGTACGTGCCTGGTGGCTGGCCTTTGGCTGATGTGGTCTATCTCTGCCTCTCTGAGCTCTGGGAGGGCAGAGCCCGACCTGTGTCTTATGTGTCTGGCCAGCCCCGTGTGTGCAGCAGAGACACAGTGGCCAAGTGGACAGGGATGGTTAGGACACATTCAATGGAAAGTGAGAGGTGACTAGGGCAGCTCATGGGCATGCCATGTGTGGGTTGGTACCCCCCACTGTACCCTGAGCCCCTTTCTCTGAGGAAGACCACCTCAGGCATTCCATAGAGGCTCAGGAACCAAAGAGGAGAAGGGCACTGTCCTTGGGGGTGGTGGGGGTGTCTGCTGACCACAGGCTGCTGAGAAGGGGCCAGGCTCAGGCCCTTCAGGGGGGCTTAGTCTGTGTCGCCACAGATGTACCATCATCTATGAGCTGGGGCTCAGCATGCTCCTGGGGGCGAATGTCCCTGAAATCCCCTCTTCCTCCACCCCCCTCCCCCACGTTGTGGTCGCTGTCCCTTCTCCTCAGGCCCCTCTGTTGGCCCTGGTAGGAACTGGCCTTCCTTGTGGTCCCTTGTGGGGAAGCCGAGGCCTGGGAAGGTCGCTCACTCAGTGTGGTCACTGGGAGGGCGTGAGGCGGGGCTCTTGGTGACCCCTCATGTTCATTTCTTTCCTCCCTAGACGTCATTGCCTGCTGCTGACCAGCTAGGGATGTGTGGAGAGGGCCTTAGGACTGCTCTGAGTCCTGTTGCGCCCTGTGGTACAACCTCACCTGCTGCTGAGGGGGCCTGTGCCTCCAGCTACCACCATCGCCCTTGCCTGCCAATGTCCCCCACTGCCCAGCTCAGGGCTGGCTCTGCTGTCTAAGTGCCTTGCCCCCTTCCAAGACTCTTGGGACTCGTTGTACCCTGATGGGGTAACGTGACAGAGACCCCTGCATCTGAGGCCACCTGCTGGCCATAGCCGCTCCCTGAGACCCCACCTCAAGACCCCACCTCAGAGTTGACTCAGTTCATTTTTCCTTTGTCCTTGGGGGTTTGGGGCCCACCCTTGAGTGAAGGGGGCTGTCTGCCCACCCCCTGATGCAGAGAGGGTGACCCCAGTGGTGGCCCAGCACTGGACACTGCCCTGGCGGCCGGACTCACTTTGGGATTTTTAAGTTTTCTTGGTGGTGGTTATTTTGTTTTTGCCTCTTTATAGTTATTATCTGAGGCAGGAGTTTGGAGCTGCCTATTTCACATTGAAAGCCTGTTTTGTTCCTTTTCTTTTTTAAGGAGTTGGATTTTCTTTTTTAATTATCCAAACACTGGGCAGCTTCCTCCTCCTCTCCCAAGTATCTGCACAATATTTATGCAGGGCGTGGGGGCAAGTTTTTAAAAGTCTTTTTTCTGTTTTGGACAAGCACAGGGATCTCATTGTGCTAGGGTTTGGGGGCTGTTGGGGCTTCTCTGGCCTGGTCCCGGCCTCCCTACCCCTGCCCCCCACACCCCCCAGGCTGGAGCATGGCTCGCATGAACCGGCCGGCGCCAGTGGAGGTGAGCTACAAGCACATGCGCTTCCTCATCACGCACAACCCCACCAACGCCACCCTCAGTGCCTTCATCCAGGTGAGTGGGGTGGGATCGACAGTCCACAGCTGGCAGGTGGGGTTTGCAGCCATCGACCCCACATACTGCTCCCTGTTACGGGATCCTGAGAGGGGACATGGGATGTCCTGGGGCCACACCTGGGTCCTTGGGGGTCCTGCAGAGGGCTGGTGCATGAGCAGGGGGAACTCCATGCTGTGGGGCTACAGGCAAGTGGTAAGGTAAAGGCGGACTTTGAGGACATCACCTTGACTGGGGCCGTCCCCAGTCCTTTGTTCACCCTTTGGCCTCTGTGCAGAGCAAGGTAAGGGGGCCGACTTGAGAAGTTGCTGCTTGATAAGAGACAGGTGGGTGGGGACAGGAGTTCAGGCTCCGATGAGGCCTCAGGTTAGAGCAGGGTGGGCTGGGGGTTCTAGGGCACAGATCTCTTGTGTGAGGAGGGAATGGCCACTGTGCCTGGGAAAGCCAGCAGCAGGGGAACCTGCTCTTTGCAGTTCTGGCAGATGTGATCAGAGGTGTTAGCAGAGCCTGTGCTGGGAGCAGCATCTGGAGCAGTCTCACACCCCCTGGGGGAGCCCAGGCTCCGCATGCTCAGGGCCTACAGCCATGCAAGCCTGTTCAGAGGGGTGCAGGGCTTTGCAGAGCTCTAGCCGTGTCCAGGGCCACTTGTGGTCTCAGACTCTGTTGTTCCCTCTGCAGCATGAGATAGGTCACCATGGACTTGGCATAATTAAATAGGGAGATGGGCGTGAGAGAGCATTGAGAGCTGTAGAGAGAGAGACCCCATGGAGGATGGCTGCCCCCTGTCGCCACTGAGACCCTTGAGATAGTAGCAAGACTGGGGAGTACAGCACTGTGAGCCACCAGGGGCCAGCCTCAGAATGTGACTGGGATCAGGGCTAAGCATGTGACCAGGCCAGAGCTGGGGTTCAGTGTGTCACCTAGGGACATGGCACAGTGTGTAGCCAGTTCAGGGCTAAGTGTGTGACTAGGCTTGGGGCTCAATATGTGACTAGGGTTAGGAGTCAGTGTGTAACCAAGGTCAGGGCTTAGTATCATGGCTTAGTGTGTGACCAGGCTTGGGGCTGAGTCTTGGCTGGGTGGCTGCTGCCCTTGCTGAGGGCACAGAGGGACTCTGGTGTACCCCCTGGCCTTAGAGCTTGGCTTCTCCTCCTCCCTGTATTCTCAGAATACTTGGGTTCTGGCCTCCCTGTGTCCAGTTTCCTCATCGCATGACCAGCAAGGTCCAGCGACTGATTCCTCACCACTCCCAAAATAGCAGCTGGGAGCAGGTGTGGGTGGGAATAGCCCCGCACGTGGCCTGCGTGGCATGGGGCTTATATATCGGCCTGGCTGTGAACTGCTGTGACCTTTTCCCTGGTAGTGTGGGGCTTCCATGCTGTATGCAGGGCTGGCTCCTTCCTGTTGCTATCTGAGTGGGCACCTGCCTTCCTCCTCTAAGGTCCCTGGCAGCTGGGGCCTGCCCTAGGACACTCTGATAGGTTCCTGACTGGGCCTGCCAGGCAGGAAGGCTGCTCAGATGCAGGGCCATGGGAGGCTGGAGCAGGCTGGCTCTCTAGGGGACTGACTAAGTTGCTTTGCCTGGAAAATGAAGCCTTGCTGGTAATTTCAGGTGTCCTGAGTGCCACGGAAGTGGGGGGTGGTGTGCTGGGAGCTGTGGTTGCACCTGTCCAGCAGTGAATGACAGTGACTATAGGTAGGAGCACCTTCGTCTCTGCTGCTGGGCCAGGGACAGGTGCGTGGCAGCATCAGGAAAGGCTTTTCCAACCCCACATGCCACCCTGGGCAGTAACTGAGCTTTGAAGGTCCTCCTAGGTGGGTCACACTGCTGCACATCTGAGCCTTCCTGTCTGGTCCAGGAGATCATGGCCTTGCCCTAGGGGCTCCAGTCAGTGGGTCCTGCCCTCTGGGCCCTGCAGCCCCAGGCCAGCCTGCCTCCTCCTTCCTCCCTCTGCCAGGACCTGAAGAAATACGGGGCCACTACCGTGGTACGTGTGTGTGAAGTGACCTATGACAAAGCCCCGCTGGAGAAGGATGGCATCACTGTGGTGGTGAGGGCCGTATGGCACTGGGGATGCTGTTGCTGTCTAGGGGATGGGGTGGAGGAACCCTCTGGGCCTGGGTTCTCCCTTGGCTTGGGCATCCCTCTGGGTTTAGGCACCCCTTTGAGTTGCTGGGGCTCAGTTGGTGTGTGCCCAATTCCTTAAGTGAACCCTGGTAGAGCTAGACCCCAGTGGGGCTGGGTGTAGGCCGCTGGGTCTCACCTCATTCTCCCGCCTGGTGTCTGGGGGCTGGTTGCTGGGCAGCAGATCTCTGGGAAGGTTCTCTGCAGAGACTGTGAGGAGGGATGCTTAGGGCTGTTTCCCTAGCTCCACTGGCCCTAGAGACCCACATCTAGGTGGAGGCTAAGGCAGGAGCCAGCCCTGTGGGGTTCACCCTAGCCTGGTAGACTGCAGCTCCCTGGTGCAGGCCTCCCTCTGGGCTGGGGCATAGAGTGAGGCCAGTCGTGTGCAGCAGGCTCTGTGCTTGGGCCTCTGTCTCTTCTACCCTGTGTGGAGGACCCCTTCCTTACTGTCTTTCATTCATGAGCCCTATTTTTGACAGGTGTTGCTGCATTTAGTGGTCACTGCCTGGCAGCATGGAGTGGTGGGAAGAGCTACTGTTTTAGGGCCATTCAGGCCTGGGTGGCTCCTGCCTCTGCCCCTTCCCAGCTGTGTGGGCCCTCAGGTTACTCTGAGCCTCAGAGTAGGTGCTTAAAAGGATGGGAGGTGGCAATGTGTAAGCACCTCTTAGTACAGGGCCATCAGTGACCCTCCCTCCCCACCACTGCAGCAGAAGGATTTGGGTTAGACTTTAGGCAGCCATGCAGACAGGTGTCCAGCAGTTGCCCTGCCTGGAGGCTGGGGAGGGGCTGAGGTGACCCCAAGGACTGCCTTTGGGTCTCAGCGGGCCCATGTGAGCTCATGCCTGATACCACATAGCACCAACTCTGGTGCAGTCCCTGGGCCCGTGTGAACTTCTTCCCCAGACTGAGGCATCTCTGTCCTCCCAGTAGCATGGTTTGCCCCCGGCTGACTTAGCCGTACCTAGCCTGTTCTCCAGGGCGGTGGGGGTGGGTGGGATATGCATCCAATTTTCCAAAACCAAACTAATGCCCCTTCCCTGAACAACTGACTTGAAGGGCCCAGGGTTACCTGGTTCAAGTCCTGCTCCCGGAAATACAGTCTCATTCTACAGCCCTCGTTATTCATCTTTATGGTAACTGACCACTTTTAAGGGGTGGAGACGCAGACAGCATGCATCAGACATCATGTGTGCCACTGTGGAGGACAAGAGCCCTTGGGCCTGCTGATATCAAACTTCTCAGGCTACCATGGGCACACAGGCAGAGGGATTGTGACTCCAGAACCAGAGCTTGGCTGGTGGGATGGAGGTAGCAGGACTCGTGAACTCCAGAGGCGGCTCTGTTCAGAAAGGGGTGTATAGTCTGGGAAGGCTTCCTGGAGGAGTCTGAGGCACTCATAGTGAGGTGCTCACAGCCGAGCTCTGCCTCCACCCAGGTGGGCTCCCAGCATGCACTGCCTCTCAGTGTGCCCTATCCTCGTCCCAACCTGCCTGAGCCTTGGGCCCCCTGTCTACCCCCTTAGGTGGGGATCCTCACAGGCTGCTTCCTCTGCAGGACTGGCCATTTGACGATGGGGCACCGCCACCTGGCAAAGTAGTGGAGGACTGGCTGAGCCTGCTGAGGGCCAAGTTCTGCGAGGACCCTGGCAGCTGCGTGGCCG
The DNA here is from genome assembly GCA_963574355.1 of Loris lydekkerianus. NCBI lineage: Eukaryota > Metazoa > Chordata > Mammalia > Primates > Lorisidae > Loris > Loris lydekkerianus. The sequence goes on from CAUYPK010024896.1 coordinate 85,894, forward strand.
TGCACTGTGTGGCAGGCCTGGGACGGTGAGCTGGGGGCTGAGCTTGCTGCTGCTGGGAGCTCAGCTCGAGTCTGGGCATCTGTGGTCTCATTTTCCTGCTTTTGCGTGTGGGTCTGGAGTGCTCATCCACATGACCTTCACAGGTCAGCACCCCATGTTCCAGGCTCCTAGGCAAATCTTTTGATGGCCTTGCAGAGAGGGAGGAAGTTCTTCCCAAGGTCTAACCCCTTGTGCAGAACACAAGAAAACCCCTTCTCAGCTGGGGCCTTGGACCCCTGCAGCAGGAAGAACAGCAGCCTAGATTTGAAATGACCCAGGCATTGGGAGCCCCCCATTTGCAGAGGGAAGACCAGCTGGTGGGGGGGGGGAGGGGCATTGCTGGTGATGTGTGTCACAGCCTTGTCTCAGGTGGACACCAGCACTTTATCTGTGCTCCCATGGTTACTGTCCTGCCAACAAATTTTACATGTGAGGGGCCCAGGGCACAGAGAGGCTGCCCGAGCCCCCCGAGGCTGCCCATTAGGGACAGAGGGATGTAGGACTTGGGCCCAGGCAGTTTGACTTGGCACCAAGCCTGTACCCTCATAGGGAATCTTAGGGTGATAGGGTATGTGGGCTCAGTGACCCCAATGTGCTATCTGCCCCCAGGGCTCCGGTCCTCGTGGCGCTGGCCCTCATTGAGAGTGGGATGAAGTACGAGGATGCTATCCAGTTCATCCGACAGTGAGTGCCTGGTGGCAGGAGGGCGGGCTGCGACCTCATATCTGGAGGGTGTCCTGGCCAGCCAGGTCCTCTCCTCCCTGCATAGCCGCCCACCACCCTGTAGCTTCTGCTGGGCTGTGATCAGGACAGGCTGGCCCAGCTGCAGAAACAGGCAGCCCCAAAGCATGTTTGAACAGCCTGGAGGCAGAGGACAGTAAGGTGACTTCACAATGGTGGGGTGGTGGGGGCCACTCCACTGAGCATGTCCTTCCTGTCCTCACACACTTCGCTCTGTAGGCCCCAGCCATCCTGCCGGGATAGGTGGACCCTGGATGCTGTGCAGTCCAGCCCCTCAGCAGAAACTAAGAACCTAAAACCCTCCCAGTGCAGGGCGTGATGTGGGCTGGTGTCTCCCGGAGCCGCCCATGTCCCATTGCTCCTGCCCTAACCCAAGGGTTTCCAGGTTCCTCTCTGCCTACTGCTCCTGGGAATTGGGTTGCTGGGGAGTGGCAGGCATAGCAGGGCCACCTCCACAGGCACATGGACGCTGCTCTGCCCATTGCCTGTGTGTGCACATGTGTGACACACACGCTCTTGTGCTGCTCCTGAGATGTCCTTGGCTGGGCACAGACATCCCTTCTTTCCTGAGATAGGCTTGTCACCAGCCCTGCCACCCACCTTGTGTGTCCGTGTGAAAGGATGTGGCTGCACACTCAGGTCTCTGCGGGGAGCCCTGGATGCACACACATCACACATGACAGCATACCTATCAACACCCACTCTTTCTCCCTGTATGCCTCGGCGCGGCTCCGGTGGACTGGCTCCAGGCCTTCAGCATAGCCGTCAAGACTCCACACCTTGCTAAGCCTCCATGGCTTCTACTGTGTGGCTCCCTCTGCCCTGGGCTGGGTCGGGCAGGGTCAGCTAGAGTGGCCAGGGCAGGTTAGGCTGTGCTACAGAAACAGGCAGGCACAAACCCCAGTGACTCATGACACTGACTTGTGAGCCTGAGACGGTTTGTGGGGGCTCTGCACAGGGACCTGGCTGAGGTTAGAGTCCATAGCCACACTTAAAGTCCCAGGAGGGTGGGATGGAGGAGCTTCCAGAAGTGTTAAGCTCTCATTTGTCCTGTCACCTCAGGGTCTGTCAGGCTCCTCTGCCGTGTCACCTCCTCCAGGAAGCTTCTCCTGTCCACCCCAGCCAGGTGCATGTGTGAAGGCAAGGTGGCAGAGATGGTATGAGCTCAGAGACCAGGTCTTTATTGTCTTGGAAGTGGAAGCAGCTCACTGCCTATGATGATCCCACTTCCCCTACTGCCCTGTGCCAGGCTCCGTGCCTAGCATCAGTCCCAGCACGGAGATCCCATTTTATAGATGAGGAACCTGAGGCTCAGGGAGGCAGTGGGTCTTGGCCAGGATGGCACAGCTGGGGAGGGATCAAGGCAAGACTCTGGCTCCTGAGTTCTGTGCACAGCCCTCCCTCACTTGCAACCTGCAGATACCCTTGTCCCCTGATGGTGGACGTGCCCAGGCCCCACCTGTGGTGCCGTCTAAGAGCTCATGGCCTAGGGGTGGGGTAGTGCCTGCTAGGGAAGCCTGGCAGCTGTGTGGAGGCCAGGGGCCCAGCCTGGAGGAGGTGACGCCTAGGTGAGTTTGAAAGGCAATCAGGGTTGAGCTGCAGGTGATCAGGGAAGGGGAACTTTAGCAATGGAAACAGCTAGGCAAAGGCCCTGGGGAGAAGGGGCTCTGCTGCTTTCTCTATGCTGTGAACTGCTAGGGCAGGTTAGGTGGCTGCCTGGGGCCCAGATGACCCCTTTTTATGACCCTTCTTCCCAGGAAGCGTCGCGGAGCAATCAACAGCAAACAGCTCACCTATCTGGAGAAATACCGGCCTAAACAGAGACTGCGGTTCAAAGACCCTCATATGCACAAGACCAAGTGCTGCATCATGTAGCTCAGGGCTCAGCCAGGGGGTCTGTGCCCTGGCCAGCCCCCACCTGGCCTCTCCTTCCTTGTACTGCTGGCGCACCTGTGTCCTGGAATCTGACTGGCTATGCGCCCTTCCCTCGTCTCTTTTCTCATCTGACCCCACCCTCTGTCTCCTGCATCTCTGAGCCCAGGGGAATCCCCACTTCCCTGGAGTCCTGCCAGCATCCTCCATCGCCACCCCCAGCAGGTCCTCTCTCTGGCCTGTTTATTGTGGGTTGGGGTGTGATTTCTTAATCACTGGGCCAAGCTTCCTGTCCATGGTCCTTCACCTTGACCTGGTACCAGATCCCTGAGCAGTCCCAGACACTCAAAGGCAATAAAACAGGAGCGATGGCTGTGTGTGGAGTGGGATGCGGGCCTGGGTGGGGTGGATGGCGGCATTGGGCCATGCGGCCACTGTCCCAGAGCCCTGTTGCCCCTGCGCTGGGGCTCCCATGGCCATACCTGCCCCCTGTACCTCCAACTTCCAGGCTGAGTTGCCCATGCCATGGTTTTGGGAGTTGGGGCATTAGAAGGTGAAGCTGGACCACCAAGCTTGCCCTCTGCAAGACAGGGGTTCACTGAAGAAGTCTCAGGGCCTTACGTCTGGTGGGGTGCTGCCCAATGAGGTGTTCTCATTTCAGCCTTAGAGGCCCGGAGAAGGGAGCTGATGGGGGTGGAATGATTTTCAGCAAAGCCTCTGTCGTGGCTCAGGGTGGAGGAATACACCGTCCCATTGGCCACCATCCCACTGGCCCAGGGAGGGAGGGTGCACTGGGGTACCTGGGGCTGTGTCTGAGTGAGGGTGCCTGCCTGAGATGCTCATGTTCCTGGCTGCAGGTATCACTTTGCCAGAGGCTTGTTCCCTATAACCAGTTACCCGCTGCCAGGATTGCTCTGCCCACTCTCATAGCATGGACCCTGCAGTGGCCAGGTGGGCTGTGCCTTCCCAGGGCCCTGGGAGGGTGGCTTCAGGGCACAGAGGCTCTGTCTCTCCACCCCTGACCTGTTGTGACCAGGCCTGGCATGGAATGGTGCTGTTGGTGGAGCACCTGCTGCCTGCCGGGCCTTGAGAGGCTGCTCCCCCTGCCAGGTAAGGAATTAGGCCCCTCCCCATTTTCACATGGGGACACAGACCCAGAGAATCCCAGGGACTTGTCCAGAGTCACTTTTGGCTCCGGGAATCCATTGGGTCTGGGTCTACCCAACTCCATGCTCTTGGCAAAAGATACTTTCCAGAAGGGAGGATTAACGGGAGGATGAACCAGTTGCCCACTGCTCAGAGGCTCTGGGCAGCTGGGCAGAGCCAGCAAACCGGCTTGGGGCAGACTGCACCCCTGCCTGCAGCCCTGACACCTGCTGCTCCCCCACCCGCCAGCCAGAGGCTTCAAGCTAGGAGGAGCTGGTGGGAGGTGCCTAGGGAGGTCAGTGGACCAGACGGGAGAATGTGCAGACGGGAGAATGTGAAAAGGCAAAACCTCCAAGAGGGACAATGGGTGAGATGGCCCAGATTGATCTGTGTGGGAGGGCCGTCAGCTCTACCCAGCGGTCATTTCTCCTCTTTTCAAACACATCGGGACTCAGTAGATCTGATGCATGTTTGGTGCAGGTTGCTATATTTTTCAGTCCACCATCCGAGGCTTGCGCAGGCGGCCCTGCCCCGAGGGGCTCACAGGCTAGTGATCCACCCTTGAGAGATGGAGGTGCTCTGCCTTGGGAGGGGGCAGCTGCAGAGGGGCCAGGGTGGGGGGCCTCAGGTGGCAGGGGACATAGGACCTGGGCCTAGGGCATGAGCAGTGTGGGAGGCTGGAGAAAGCTCCAGGAGGCTGCCCCAGCTGAGGTGTGGAGGAGGGTCAGTGTGTTCTGAGGGAGGGAAGGATGGGGTGGGCCCACTGGGGTGTCCCACTAGAGGGGTCTTGGCTAGTTTGGCGGGGATCTGGAGAAAGACACGGTCTGGAGTGAGGCCCCAGGAAGAGCTCTGTGGGGAGCGTCTGTCCAGGGCTCTCTGGGCTTACAGGCAAGAGAAAGGACTATCTGCCCATTTCCCATGTGGGAGCATTGAGACTGAGCAGGAGGACCTGGCTGAAGATTGGGGAGGTCCCCAGGTGGCTCTCTGGGAGTTGAGGGGGAGCTTCTTTGGGACTCAGCCTTCCAGAGGTCTTACAACCCATTTTACAAATGGAACAGCTGAGATGCAGAGAACCAAGACCCCTGCCTCAGGCCACAAGGGCAGACCAGGCTCCATAGGAAGGGTCTGTGGCCAGCCCTCAATGGAGCAGAGTGTGGAGGGAGACAGTGGGCCCCCTGGTTGAGGGTGCCTTTCCCCCCACCGCTGGCTGGCCTCTCAGCCACCGAGGGGCACCCTGGTGAATGGCTCTAGGGGAAGGGAGGCTGCTCCCACAGTGTCCTCCCAACCCAGAGCACAGGCAGGCCTTGGCTGGGCTCACGTTATGCCGAGTTGACCCCATCTCTGCCCCTGGGCCTGACCTTGTCCCTGACCCCGAGTCCTGCCAGTATGTCCTGGGGCTTAGCTTGGTCATAGCAGAGGGGCCCACAGGTGGTGGGCAGGGAGCTGACAGGTATAACGCAGCTTTGTCAAATCTAGATCTTTCTTTTAAATGGAAAAATGTGCAACCAAACTGTGTGGGTGGGTGGGGCAGGGCTGACGGACCAGGTAGGTGCGTGGGAGGAGGATAGGGGAATATGGTTGGAAGTCACTTCTGGGATCTGGTCGACACCTCTGGAAAGAAGGAGAGCTGCCTGGTGGCAAATTCCCGGACGCCAGGCTCTGGGTCTTTTTTGAGATCTTCAAAAGCTGCGGGAGAGGAGGGATAGTCAGAGGTGACCCAACTCCAGGCCTGGGGTGCCTCTCTTCACCACTTGCTGTCTCCACCCTGTCCAGGTCTCTCATGTTGTTTGAGCATCCAGACAGCTGCAGGGTGGTGCGAGCCTCTCTCCCAGGAGAGGCCCCTCCTCCTCTGGGCCGCAGTCTTGCTGTCTGTGGAATGGGTTGCAGAGTGCTGGGGGTAGGGGAAGGGGTACAGGGCAGGGGACTGCTTACTGCGGAGCAGCAGGTTGGCATCAACGTCCTTCACCATCTGGGATACAGCCTGGGGGTGGTAGCAGGTGGTATAACCTGGGAGACAGACGGGGGAGCAGCTGGCCAGTGGGTGTATCCCTGCCTCCTGGGGGTTTCAACCCTACTCTGCCTCTCCTTAGCCCGAGGGTCCCCCTCACACTCCTCCTTTTTTCTCCTGCCTGTGAATGGGTAATGGTGGGTGAGGGTCAGGAGTGTTCAGATGGGGCAGGCCTGGGGGTCTCCTTGCAGGCTGCCCTCTCCCACCTATGAAGAGTGCGGCCCACATCTTGATGTGGTGGTGGCAGCTGTGCAGGTAGCTGATGGCCTGTGACAGGTGGATGCTAAACTCCTCCTGGCTGTGTGTCATCTGGATGGACAAGGGCACACCCATTACTGGCTGGAGCCAGAGGTTATCTTTGGAGAGACCACTGGCCTGCTCCCTGGCCCTGCCTCCCTACCACAGCCCAGCGGCCCCACACCCCAGCCCTCACCAGGCAGGTCCAGAGGAAGTGGCGGGCACTGAGGCCCCTCTCCCAGGCCAGTGTGCAGAAGAGGGTGTGTGGTAGCTGCCAGCGCAGCAGCAGGGCACAGCGATAGAAGGCATACTTGGCCTGCTGTGGGGACAGCCACAGGAGGGAGTCACCCACCACTCCACATCTCTAAGCCTGCCACCCAGGGACCACAAGGCTGTGGGGGTATCGGAGGGCAGCCTGCTGTGCCGGTGTTCTCCTCCCCGCTGCCCCACTAGAGGACCCCTCCCTGCCCCCTGGCTGCAGCACCCGGTGCCTTGGGCTGGTCTGCAAGTGGTCCTCTGTCCATTGGCATGGAGTTGAGCTGTGTCTGATGCTGTACTGGCGTGTGGTAGGCATGGCTCAACCTATACTCCAACAAGTTCAGTGGACAACCTGAACTCCTGTCACGTGCCAGGCCCTACCATGCAGCAGTGAGCAGGACAGACAGGGTCATGTGTACACGGACAGTACAACCTTGCTTGTGTACATGTGTGTATGTGTGTGTGTGCATGTGCCCCCATAAGGAGGGAGCAGATCAACCATGGTTAGGGAAATCAGTGCTGGGGACCAGACTCTGCCTGCCCACCTGCTGCCCTGTGGAGCATGTGGCATGCTCAGGCAGCCCTATGCCATCTGCCTCTCTAGTCCTTGGCCCCTTGTGGGCCGCAGCCCTGGCCAAGGTGAAGGCCTGCCAGCCCATCTTGCCTGCAGGTGGCCACTGACCGTGGCGACAGCTGGGCATTTGTCCTTCAGGTGCAGGAGCAAGGGCACCATGCTCTGGTGCACCTGGGTTCGCAGGCTGCTCGGCTCCCTGTCTGCCATCACTGCCACCAGGTCCCCGAACAGGGCCATGGCTGCCGCCCGAATTGTGTCCCGTTCCTGCAAGGCAAGGGCTCAGAGCTGCAGCCAGACCTGCTCGGGGGCCCCAGCTCCACACCTCGTGGTGGGGCTAGGGGCTACCTGTCAGTCGGAGCTGTCAGGGCTAGGTTCCAGGTCTCCTCGAGGACATGAAATAATTTCCTTCATATTCCACATTCACATCCTGACACCCAAATGTCATGAATGTGGGTGAGGGTTGAACTTACCCCTGCTTTTCCAGTGAAGGAAAAACATTTTAAACACAATGCCACATCGTAAAGAAATCTGGTGGTCAGTTGTAGGATCAGAGACACACCCAGGTAATGCAGGGAGACTTATGGAGGTGGTAGTGGGCTCCCGGTGGGGGAGGAAACGGGTGTGGGGGAGGAAACGGGTGTGGGGGTTGAAATGGGTGTGGGGGTCATAGGGAGGATGCAAGCAGGAGGGCCCCTCCCTGGGCGTGCTCACATCGTCGAAGAATGAGCGGGCATTGATGGCGACCCCCAGACTCTGGGCACCTGCGCCCTGCATGCCCAGGCGGTGCAGCACGTCCGACACGGTGCCCATGATGTGCACGACCATGAGCTCACTGTTCTGGAAGAATCCATCGAGGAAGGCCGGCAGCTGCCCACGGAGCAGACTTCCCTGGGGGGAGGAGGGGCTGGTGGGTAGTGGTGCCAGAACGTGCCACCCCTGTTCTGACCCCCCATGCTTCATCTTTAACGTGCCCTTGTACTCCCACTAGCCCTGCTCTGCCCACCATGGGGCGCTGTGCTTCTAGCCAGGCTCTGCCCCCACAACAACCATGTGGCCTGGACAGGACTTCCCCTCTCTGAGCCTTTCAGGGTCTTCCTGGGTTGAGACAGAAAAGATGGTTGCACAAGAAGCCTCAGCACTAGTTGAGTACCAGCTCTTTCCTCCACCGAGTCTTGTGCCCACCCTGCCCCTTCCCCACCCTGGCCTGCCCTACCCCTGCATGTATGGAAGTCACCGGTTTCTCTTAGGCAGGGATTTTGTGTGCACCAGGTGGTGGCTCCAGACCTTTTATGTTCCAAATGACCTTTATGTTCCATTTTTACACTTTCTTCTTTTTAAAACAATTTTGAATTCATTTTCAGCAATTCTTTCTGCCCCACTTGTTGGCAGTGCAGCCCTACATTTGCTGGGTGAATTGTCAGAAAGCCATGTGTTGGTAAATGGGTGTTTCCTGCTGTTGCGTTCCTTATCAATGGCTTGTGTGCAGACCTAGGTGATATTTACAAGTTTTAAACAAGTTTAAGCTCTGTTTGGTTTTCAAATATTAAATTCCTTAACAAGTGAGTCATTCATCAGCACGCACGCTTTCTGAGCATCTGTGGGTGCAGAGACTGGGGTTCTGCCACAGGACAACAGGACAGGCAGAACAGAATTCTAGTGGAATGGCCATGAAAGAACCTGGAAGGGCACAATGTAGTGTGTATCTGCTTGGCTGGGCCAGGGTGGTTTGCTCCAGCCCTGCCTGGGACACCTGTTCTCACACCAGCAGGCCTCCAGGACTGGCTGTGATCTCAGATCTGTTTCCTCTGGCCTGCTGACCCCTCTCCACAGGGAACTGTATCCCCTTCCCCAGACCCAGCACTCCTGGACTGGCAGGGCCCTGGTCTGCCTTATCCGTGCATGGGACAGAGGAAGCATGTGGAGACAGCCTAGATCACCTCCCTGGGAGGACAGCTGGAGACAGCTGCAGAGATAAATGACCACTGAACGGATGAGTGAAGTGGGAGCAGACACGTGAACAACTGATCAAATGAATTAATTATAAAGAATAAAAAAAAATCAGACGATTGCTGCAGCAAAGTATTAAGCAAAAATAATAATAGTAATGCAAAGAAAGTAACATTTACATTGACAAGTAAGAGTATGTCTATTATAGAATGCTTTGACTCTGAGGTTCAGTGTGGAGTCATCAATTAACTACTTATTATTTTTTCCCCAAAGCATCAAAGAATAGACAACTAATATTTATAAATAAAGATAAAAGATAATTTCAAAAAATAGATCTTTTCTGAATGTATTTGTTTTTGTTCTTTGTTTGCGAGGTTTTTGTTTCTGGTCCCTATCTTAAACATTGTTGTTAAAGTTTAAGCCTTTTTAATTTTGTGAAGGCAAAAAGTGGAAGCCTAATGAACACATGTATATGGGGGAAAAAAGACTAAAAAAAATAATGAAAGAATAATTTATAGATGAAGGACCCAAGGAATCCTGGGTGGGGGTACAGGTGAGTGGGTGGATGGGTGGATGGGTAGGTGGATGGGATGGTTGGGTGGAGGGATGATGGGTGGGTGGGTGGATGGATGGATGGATGGAAGGATGGATGCATGAGTGGATGGGTGGATGGAGGGATGGATGGAAGGATGGATGGGTGAAGGGATGGATGGATGGATGGATGAAGGGATGGATGAATGGATGGATGGATGGGTGGGTGAAGGGATGGATGGATGGATGGATGAGTGAAGGGATGGATGGATGGATGAAGGGGTAGATGGATGGATGGATGGATGGGTGAAGGGATGGATGAATGGATGGATGAGTGAAGGGATGAATGGATGGATGAAGGGATAGATGGATGGATGGATGGATGGGTGAAGGGATGGATGGATGGATGAAGGGATAGATGGATGGATGGATGGATGGGTGAAGGGATGGATGGATGGATGGATGAAGGGATGGATGAATGGATGGATGGATGGGTGGGTGAAGGGATGGATGGATGGATGGATGAGTGAAGGGATGGATGGATGGATGAAGGGATAGATGGATGGATGGATGGATGGGTGAAGGGATGGATGGATGGATGGATGAAGGGATGGATGAATGGATGGATGGATGGGTGGGTGAAGG